>JAVQKC010039385.1:0-10498 GCA_036025475.1 Philypnodon macrostomus
AGGTCTTAACCAGGTCTAAACTAGCCCTAAACCAGGTCTAAACCAGGTCTAAACCAGGTCTAAACCAGGTCTAAACCAGGTCTAAACCAGGTCTTAACCAGGTCTAAACTAGCCCTAAACCAGGTCTAAACCAGGTCTAAACCAGGTCTTAACCAGGTCTTAACCAGGTCTAAACTAGCCCTAAACCAGGTCTAAACCAGGTCTAAACCAGATCTAAATTATATATATATATATATATATATATATATATAAATTTAATCTGCTTCAACTAGAACTCCATTTGTTTTTACTGAAATAAAAATGCAAAGTCACACACGTCTTGACGTGAATTTATGTTAAAAGGGTTTTTCAGAATTCAGTTGTGAGGCTTTTTGCTCACGCTAATGCATTTCCAATGGTTGCTTTTTGCCGCTTATTGGATAAAAGCAGAAGACTGACAAATGCATTTTTAGTTAACTTATGTTAGTGTGTTGCAATTACCATTCACATTACTGAGCATTTTAGAATCTCAAACTTTAGACTCTCAGATGGAGTTTTAAACTCGAATTAAATTTAAACTGTATTCAATTAAATTATCATTTTTTTTATGAATTAGTTCATTTAATAATTAGAACGATGAATACTTCAAAGTCGACGTTCTCAAAATGAGAAACACAAAGTACAGACAGATTTAGTTTTTGTGAGATATTATAAATTATGATATATCCATCCAACAGCCTAATCCTGAACCAAACCTAACGGTCCTCCCTGTGTTATTGTGGGTTCTCTCCTCTTCGTCCTGCTCTCCAAACATGACATGCATGTATGATGAACTGGGGCATCTAAATGTCCCATAGTGATCACTTACTCATAGCCCAATATTTTCTCAGTGATTTTGTGGACGAACCAATCACAGCCGTTTACGAGCGTGTTACACACTTCGCTCACACTAGAGGGCACCAGGGCCCGCCCACCTCTGGTTCAGGAAGTAAACACATTTCTCCCAAAGACTTTTCTAATAATCCGTATTTTAGGAGTTTCAAAGATTGATGGAGGCTAATCAGCGATGTGCTCATTATATCTGTACAACGACAATATTATGGAATCACGTCGGTGTTCGTCCGCGTCCGCAGATCCTATCTGTGAACGCGATAACTCAAAAATGAATTGCCGGATCCGTTTCAACATTTGCACACAGGTACATACCATAAAGACGCAGAACTGTATCGATTTGGGTACTTCTACGATGAATATTATTTAAGTATTTAATTAATAACGAGACAAAACTGTGAACGCAATAACTCAAAAAGTCTTTGCTGCAAAAAAACTTGGTACAGTGATTCTCCACAGTGTACCCAACATAAAATATTATTATGACCCCACCCTACAACAAACAGGAAGTCGGCCATTTTGGATTGAATTTGGGAGGTCAGGTATATTTGACGGCCTCTAACTTGCACATACTTTGCCCGATTGGGCTCAAACCTGAAACACCTAATGACCCCCCGGATCTGAACACATCTCAACAACATACCCCAATACCGCCCCCTATAGACTGAATGAAAAATGCAGTTTTAGGGAAATTTACGAAATTGGGCAAAAACATCCTTCACAAACATCCAGACAAATTTCAAGTCAAAAAGACCCTTGTAGAACCCATGTTTGTCATGGTTCATATAAAAACCCTTAGAAAACAAACAAGGAGCTAATAAACTGGCATCAGATTTAATGGTCTGTCACATTTACATTGTGCCGTTTTCTTTTCTGTGAACCTACCTTATCTGAATAAGGCTCCTCTGTCAGATCTATGCCCTCTGCCTCCAGCCGATGCTCCAGAATGGTCAGCAAATCTGGGCTCAACTTGGAATGGGACACTTTCCTCGCCACCGCTACTTTACCGCCAAGGTCCGATAACCACGGGGGCTGCACTGAGGATGGGGTGCCTGCTTCATCACCCACCGAGGAGGCGGATGAGGAGTTGCACGGGCTGGCGGGGGTGCTGGGGGTTTTAGCCGGGAGAGGTGGAGGTCCCGGGCTGCTGTTAGTGCTGCGTATCACAGGGCTGCTGGGGTGCGACCTGTTCATTGAGTGGGTGGGTGATGGTGACGAGGGAAGGGACAGTGGCAGGTGACGTAGACCATTGGCCAGTCGTTCCTTGGACTTCTTGGCCGGGACAGGAGGAGGAACTGGGGGCTTTTTGGGATGGGTGCGGATAATTCTCTCTCTGCTAAATTCAGGTGGACTTGTAGCGGGACTGGATAATAGCTCGGGAACAGTAGGCGACTGGGGAGCAGGACATGCAGGTCGCAGGGGCAGCTGTGAGGGCACTGGTGGTCTTGATTTGGGACTCAGGGCTGGTGTCCCATTGAGAGTTGTCTTTTTTGGGCTGTTAATGTCTGATTTTGCCCTCTCTAAAGACAGTTTGAACTCTGCGCTTGGTTCACTCCTTTGATCCCAGTTGAGATCGCCCAAAGAATGGGACCTCTTCCAGGGTCCGGTGTGGTGGGGTGGCCCGTCCAGGTCTTCACAGCTGCGACTAGCCGGGATAGGAGAGCGTCTATGGGATTTGCGCAGTAGGTTAAACCCCTTCAGGGAGTGCTTGGTGAAGAAGCTTTTGGGAAACTTTGAACGCTGGTTTTTGCCGTTGTGTGACAGAGCCTCAGTGGAGCTGGTCAGGGGTAAAGTGGGGTAGTCCGGAGACTGGAGGCCACCAGAGGAACGACTGGAGTGGGACGTTTTCCTACTTTTGCCTACAAATAGAGGAAAAAAAACAAATCCAAATGAGAAAGTTGCTTTAGAACTGACATGTAACCACATATCACAGCAAATTATCATCTATGATATAACTTTGCCAGAGCCAGAGCGAACAGACTGTGGATGACTCACTTTTGTTTTTGTTTACCACCTTCACGGCTGTTCCCCAAATACTTAGATTGTGTGTTTTATTGAGAAACATTACACCAATTACAATTACGGTACATCTCAGAAAAGCTCAATTAAACTAGTCATGTTTATGGGGTGAAGGGTGGAGTGGCATTTTCCACTATACTGTATTATGTTCATCAATGTTTGTAGTTGTCATAGTAACATTTACATACAGTATAAAGGTATTTAGATGAATGCACATATGAAAGCCAAACAAAAGGCTGAAACTTACCTCACAGTTTAGAGAAATGGATGGATGAAATGTGTGGCACGTCAGAGCTCAAAGTGAGCGAAGGAAAGGCAATTTTACAGTAGATGGAGATACAATGGGAGGTTATCAGAAATGTGACGGAAACATTGAAATGGTTCAAATCAAAGTTACTACTAATAAATCACACAGTTCATGTTGATCAGAAGCCTTTACAGAAAGTACACAAAGATTCTTGACTATGACTTTTTGACGTTGTAGATTAAGGAAAGGTCTTTATGTGCATTTCTACTAGGGCATAAGGCATGGGCCATGTCAGTGTGAACACCAAAGGGGTCCCAAAAGTGAGCTAAAATATGCTATTTGAACCACTTCAGGAAGTGCAAAATGGCCCTATTAGATATGGACTATATGTACAGAGTGGACATTCAGGGCTCTGAAATATTAGGACTGCTCACATCTACTCTTTATTTGTGTCACAGTAGAGCCCTGAAAGTGCCAGAAAATGCAGAATATTATTAACATACAAATGTTTTGCGATTAACAATATTTAGTGGCATGGGAAGAAGAGGAGACAGAGAAGAGGTGCAACATAAAAAATGAAGCAAGACATACCAGAGAGTTTTTATTTTAACCAAAAAAGTAGTTTTTTATTCCACAATGTAAATCTCTACTGTGGCAGACTGCATGCTTACTGACACAGACACACGGAGCCCAAAGTTTACTCGGGGCTAAAACAAAGATAGAATAGCTTTGATAGAGAATTATGAGCTTTGAATACAGTCTTTTACAGAATATGGGACATAAAGCAAACTCTAAAATAAAATAAAAACAAACACATCATTAATTTTTTTCTATACACTAAATTTAAAAAATATTTTCTTCTGTATATTTTAGGCACATACAGTATCTTATTGCAGCATTGCGACTAAAAACAGTAAAAGTGAAATGGCAGTTGTGATTTTTTTTACCACAGTACATTGGTTCAAAAGCCTCTAACATCACCACTGCAATGAAGACATTTAGCATTAAGCTAACTCTATTTTGTGAAAACACCTAACAAAAGTATTCTCTTAGCCCATATTCATCTTCCACATATCCGCCTATGGCATCCAGAGCCGGGGCAGATGGGAATTTGAGTCCGTGACTGGGCAGTGACTTTGTTCTCATCAGAACAGTTCTTTGCATTGGTAAAGGCCTGTCTCTGTTTGCATAGCCCCTCACCATTGTGGGCTGCACTAGGCTCATAGGTCTCGGGGCTGCTGCTGGCTGGCTCACACTTACAAGTGGACTTTGGCACTTGGCACAGAGAATGCCTAAAGGATGGAAAGAAGTGAAAAGGGTAGAAAAAAAGTAGACAGTAAAAAGTATAGGAAGCACAGAAAGGGCAAGGGTTTTTGATTGGCAGGCGCTGGTCCACAGAGACAGAGGGTTGTTAGAAAGCAGAAGCATGGCGGCGGATGGGGTAGTCGCTTGGGGAACTAGGGCAGACTACTATGATATGCTAGAGCAAGTCCAAGACGGTGGTATGCTAAGCTAAATGTAGCTGTCATTACCATTCTCCAGGTTTTCATTGCTCTCGTAGCAGCCAGAGTCCCGCGGGGAGTCTCCCACCAGACCTCGACCCTCTGAGAGCAGCTTCTCCTGGGACCCAGATAGACCGCCCCGCTCCGGATCACTGCTGCCTGCACACACAATACACAACACCGTATCTCATAAAACATGTACGTTTTATAACCTGCTTTGACATCAGAGCAAGACTTTTCAGTATCGGTTTTTACACATGCATGTTAAAATTCAAAGGGCCTTGTGAGTACATCTGACAAAAAGTGGCAATGTATGAATCATTTCAGGAATACCTAGAATTATAGTCTTTATTCTTGGTAATCACACAAATCAGAAAGCCGCTGGAACATTGTGAAAAATGTCTCACGATTCTCTAATAGAAATGCCATACAAAAACGAATATTCAGGCATGTACAGTAATGTGCATTTTTTTTCATTTTTCTAATGTGCAAAGTGAGCAAAATGAGCCCATTGCCTTGGCTTCTAGTTAGTTGCTTTATTTTCCTGTTTTAGCAACACAAACCTGATATAAACATCTTTGAGTCTGTCTGAGACTAATAAGAAAAATGTCAGCAGCCTACAACCAGTGAGAAAATGGTGGGATGAACTGCCCTTCAAAAATGTATGTGTGTGGTGAATAGATTTGTAATGATTTGAATGTTCTCTTTGCATTTTGCACATTCACAGCACATTTTCTTTACCCAGCACACACACGCGCGTCTTCAGATATCCCTAAAACATTTGCATTGTACTATATGCGATAGAGCTATTTCAGGACCGTGTTAATATTGTGTGTACTCACTGTCATACTCCTGCAGCAGCTCCACAGCCGTCAGCAGCACCGCTCTGTGTTGAGGGTCTCTGATGTTCAGCTCATCCAGGTCCTCCTCCTCCAGCAACTTGAACGTGTCCAGGTCTTCGTAACCGTTGAACAGGAAAGTGGGCATGTGCTCCTGAGAGACAGAAAGTACATCAAGTCAAGTTTTTGAATGTGCGTCGAAAGATGTGAACTGTGCTGAGTCATGAGACGTTGTACAAGGGACAATAAACACAAAGGGTCATCTGCACAGAATTTCCTAGACACACCATGTATTTTTAACCCACGAAATCTAAATTGTTATTTTGATTCCTACCATGCATGTAATCACATTGAGGCAGTGCAAATCCAGCAACTGTCAATATTGTGAAGTCTAAGTCACGCTGAAATACGTGATAAGTAAACATTAGCAAATTAAGATATCCTGACAGTGACCAAAGTGGCGTGCCCCGCCAATGTAAGTGGAACAACCAGCTCCGTAGGTGGAGACATCAAAGTTCCCCCTTCACCGCGAGAACATTTAACACAAACATGAAGACACAACAAAGCCAGACAAAACCAAGGGAAAAAAAGCATGTTGAAACACCCTTTTTCAGCCGACTCCGTCACACTATATCAAAGTTGCTCGTCACTTTAGAGATTACTGCTATGCGCATACATGTACTAGACTGTGTGTCACCAGCCAGACCATCAATTACAATGGAAGTTACACTACTAAAGAGAAGTGTGTGTTTCTCTGCTATTTCTGCCGAGTGACGAGGGACTAAACAAAAGACCACCAACGAACACAACCAACAGTCATCTGGTGCGGCTCACTCAGTGCCGTCTTTGTTTTCTAAGCATTTCGCAAGCATTGCACATGACATACGGGGTTGAATTGTGCAAAACAAGGACTAGACAGTGGCCATAAAATCAGAGACTAACAAGCCATTTTGGATAATTTACCAAAACAACCTTTAGGAATGTCAACGTTACTTGTACATACACTTTAGCAAAGCAATATTTAGAACTTTCTTGACATTTATCAACTTCATTCATGGCAAATTTCACAGGTCACTTTATTAGACAGACCTTCTACCACTAAAGTGGCCAGAGCTGTGGTCTTCTGCCCATCATTTTGAACCTCTGGCTCATCATTTGCTTTAACAAGGCATTCTCACCCACCAAACTGCCAGTCACTGGATATTTTCTCTTTTATTTATTATTCTTTGTAGATCATTCTCTGTGTAAACATTCCAGTAGATCAGAAATTGACTGGTGACACGAACAATAAGGAAAGCCTACAGTAACATTGATATGCACTGTTCTTTAATCTGGAGCTGCCCCATTAGGCTGTCTCTTTGACTGTAGAGAAGACTGATGCCTGTCTGCAGCAGTGGGAGGAGATGATACTGAGCTCCCACCGCTGTGTGGGTTTGTGATTAGAGATTACAGATATGTCAAGGCCAGGCTGTGAGAAAGTGGGTGTTAGTGTTTGTACACATATGCCACTTCAAAAGGATTTATGTTGTATAGCCCATAATAACCTACTCTTCACATTGTACATCATTGTCTATAACTGTACTGTAAAATGTTAAAGGGCCCCTTTTACGCTAACTCAACTCTTCTAAGATTCCTACTATCTTATACTGTCGTCTCCTTGTCAAAAGCATACAACAGTTGTATTTTCTTTTGTTGAAGCACGATTGAACTGAAGTGCTGAGGTGCTGACCGTCTCAGGAGCTCAAAACACTTGGCTGCATCTTTCTACATACTACATCAGTGAAGAAACCCCACTATTTTCCATTGTGTGCCATGGCTGTAGTAACGCAGAGATTTTGCACCTTAAGGTTGATTCTCTCCAGCAGCTCTTCTACTGAGGTGGGTTTGGGTGGTCTGCCCTTCCTCCTCCTCCGCACTGGCCGTTTGGGCTTCTCCTCTTCCTCAGCCAACACATCCACGTAGATAAACTTGAAGGTCCCCACTTTGTTGTTGAGCAGGCCCATCCATGTTCCCATGGGCGGCTTACTGATAATGTCAATCACATCACCACGCTACAAAACAGAAAACACATATGCGTGAGTCTATATGGAGACACCATTTTCTTTTGTCGTGTATTGGAATGAATGTGTGTGACAGTAGCTTTGTGGTAGGCATGAGAATGCAGTAATTACATACTTTATATCTCTTTATTTTTGTTAATTCACATTGTTCACAAATCTGTCTCACTAAAGAAGAAATGCTATAACAAACGTCCCATCACTTCAGTAACTGCTCATATCTTCAGGTTTGTGCAGTTTAACCAGGAGGACTAAAAGAATAGGCTTGTATCACAATTACAACAGTGTAATATTTTTGGATCCATTTCTTTCTCAGTTTTAATTTTGAGATATAACACAAATAAACACTAAAGTTAATCTTCTGAAAGACTGTTGGTACTTTCCTACATTTTATATGTTAAATGTGTCTACCCCAAACCCCATGTTGTACCTTGAGTTTAAGTGAATCCGTATCGTAGGGGCTGGGGGTGAAGTCAGTGTGGACCCTTGCTCGTCCACAGAAGGGCCCTCTATACGGCGGCTCTTCGTCATCTCCATCTTCAGACTTTACACTCTCTCTGTTGCTGGCTGAAGAGTCTGTGGTGCTGACTGTCTGACCACCTGAACACAGACATAGTGGTTAAAGCCTTCCATTCTTTGCATCATATTTCATCATAAATTGGCTTGTGGTGAAGATACACGAGCAAAACATGTCTCTATATTCTTCTACATTTCAACAGCTTTCTCTCGACAAAATCACAGTCAAAGGTGATGAAGGATTGGTTTAAACAGGTACAAGGTTGTCTGTGCTGAGCTTTGTCATAGTGTTGTGCTCCTGGCTCCTTGTGTGCTAAACTAACTAGACACTTAATGGGGTGTGATCCTGAACCAATCTGGCCATTCCCCCCTGACCTCTGGCATCATAAGACACAGAACTAAGATATTTTTTACCTCATTTGACCTGTTTGCTTTATTTTCTTATAGTATTTTTTGATTAAATCTAACCAAGGCCACAGTATGTTTCTACATATATATTTGTACAAACCCTGGTGTGACACTGTCCTGTAAGTGAGCTGCTTCAGTGTGTATCAGAGGTGAAGGCTGTTGAAATCATCTCAACAGGCAAGACTTCCTCACTAATATCCACCACATGTTTGTCTGTCTGCCAGCCTGTTTTGTGTCTGAACTGTACATTCATAACTTACAATTACAGAGGTTATTTTATCCACACGTGTAATAGAAACAGCAGGTCTGGCTGATCAGAAATAGTATTTAGATGAGACAAATAATAGAGGACATACTGAAAACTCCTGTGTTACAGTAAGCATGATGCATCTGGCTGTCATTAGAGGATGTTCTTCATATTTGGGACTTGAATCGTAAACATGTAGAAGTGGGAATATATATGCTGTGAGCGCCATCTAGTGTTAGGCAACTTCAAAACCAATATCGGGGGAAAACATCATACAGTTTATGAAAACTATCTATTCATAGTCTAACTATTGACATGATGGCAACACCTGGTTTAGTTAAATGCCAGTTTTGATACATTTTATTGATATATAAATGATCAAGACAAAAACAAAACTGAATAATGCTTAAACCAGGACTAAACGTGGGCTAAAAATGGAAAAATATCTGTGGAAAAAAACAAAAATTAATGTAATATTGATTTTCCAACAACTGATGTTACTACAATTGGTTTGAAATATATTCTGTCTGCTGTCCAATGCGTTCTTTTACCCTGTTGAGTGAATATATTTTGATTAACTAAGCTAAGTTTAACAACTCAAAGTGGTCTGAACTTACTCATTGAACTCTGTCCGCTGAGTGAACTGCGGAGACTTTCCACAGAGCCTCCAGCCTTCAGCTTGGGTTTCTCCAGAGAGTCTGTATCAGGCTGAGGAGACTGGGGTGAACCGGGGGCTCCATCCGGACTGGACTGAAGGACACAAAGTTAGAAGTTTAAAATGGAAAGAAAAGTGCTAACCTGTGCATGCATTATTTTACAGTACAGTGGGGCAATTTGAATTAGCTCTATTGTTACCACATATCAGAAATCTGAGAAAATGGGATGCAAAAAAAACCCTAAAAACAATGCCAATGTGTTTTGTGTTGTAGCTTTTAAAGTATAAAAACTCATAAAATATCATATTTATAGGTAAAAATATCATTTGTATTATATGTAGACTGCTTTTTATATTTACGTCCACAGTGATGTTGTATATACTGCTTTAGACAACAACTAACTGAACATAATTCTCAACAACCACTAGGAGGTGCTGTTGACTTTAAAATTACCTGTACTGGCCGCAAGGACATGACAGTTCATCCTTCTGTAGCCAATGTCTCATGACTCATTAGTCTATCTGGGTCACAGGGCTGGCCGTGCAGTGACAGACAGATCAACTGTGCATTAAGGTCACTTTATGAACCCTCAGCCAGATGACAGCATGAGAGAGGTAAATGCCACCAAGCGCCTTCATAGCAAAATGAGGCCACTTATGATGGGACAGACATGAGAAAGTATTCCAGGTTTTCTAAGTGTGGGCCTGGGGGAGACTTGCATCAGTGCATGAGCTCAGCACCGAGCTTACTCCACCCTGCACTGCAAGCCCAGAGAGCATAGCACAGCAGAGATGAAATTTAATGTGTGTTTATTCTGTAACTAACACAAATACTCCCCCACCCACTCACAGCCGGTGGACACAATATGTGGCTAAACATCCCCTGGAAATGTTTGAGTTGAGGGAAGCATAGGATTAAACAATGAAAATAGTGTAAGCTTCTATAAAAATAATAAACCTAATATAAACTTACTGGCCATTTTATTAGGTAGACTTTGTACCTACTGACCGTCTGATTTAATGGGGCGGCAGTGGTGCAGTGGGGTAGGCGCTCGCCCCTCGACCAGAGGGTTGGTGGTTCGAGCCCCCGTCCGAGCGCATACTGTCGTTGTGTCCCTGGGCAAGACACTTAACCCAC
>JAVQKC010039409.1:0-16017 GCA_036025475.1 Philypnodon macrostomus
GTGCCCTGCAATTTTTTTTTCTCATGACCATAATTGCAGTTCTTCCTTTATTCATAGCCTCTTGAGGTGTGTTTTTCCCCGGAGGTAATCATTTTGAGTCTGGGTGACAGACTTTTTTATTTTTTTTTCCCAAGGGCATCCACCGAGTAATAACCACAAATAACACTAATCTTCCCGACCTCCTGCAAGTCTGAACTTACACCAGCATCGATCACATGAATATTTCACACGTGACTTTCATACATCTGTAAAAATAGACTTCGATATAGTCTTATGGGTTTTTTAAATTGGATGTTTTGTTTCGTCAAGAGTCAAAAGTTGGAAAAAAAATTAGCTTGATCAGTGAATTCTACATAATTATACTTTCATCGCAATTTCCCTGACTTTAATAAGATGCTGTTTTTCTCCTTAGACGTCAATTTGTGTTTTTAATATAGATATCCAAACACTATTTATTTAATGATCAATATTTGATTCATTTCCATCTCAACTCTCAGCTGGAAGTGAATTCACTCCCATTAATCCTGTTAATCAGTACGACGCACCGCTCGTACTGAAAGTTGTGATAGACTCTATCTAAATGTTCACTACTCTGAATATATTTAACTATTACTGTAAACAGTCTTTATTAACGCATAAGCGAACTAAACCAGAACAAAACCAGGACTGAACCAGGTCTAAATCAGAACAAAACCAGGACTTAACCAGGTCTAAACAGAACAAAACCAGGACTGAACCAGGTCTAAACCAGGACTAAACCAGGACTTTAAAAGGACTAGGGTATTATCCAACACTAAACCAGGTCTAACCCAGGACTGAGTCAGGTCTAAACCAAAATTAAATCAGGTTTAACTAGGTCTAAACCAGGACTCAACCAGAACTCAACCATGTCTAAATCAGTATATCAGTACTATAGGTGAACTAAACCAGGACTTAATTGGGTCTTTACCAGGAGGACTAAGCAAGAATTACACCAGGACTGAACCAGGACTAACTCAGGTCCAACCCAGGATTAAACCAGATCTGGAACAGTACTGAACCAGGTCTAAAGGAAATCTAACCACAATCTAAACCCTCAGTCACAACTCTAGCTTCATCTTGGAGCATCTAAATGTTCACTACCCTGAGTATATCTGACTATTACTGTAAACAGTCTTTATTAACGCACAATTAACCATAGGACTTGATGTGCTAGAGTGGATGTGTGAAGCATGGAGAGGTGACTGAGAGAAAGCACAGATGGCGCGACCGCATGTGAGAGCTGTTTTTTCCCGGGCTGTTCATCAGTTTGTGAAATTTTAGCTGGAGTGGAAATATTAAATTAAAGATTGGGTTAAATTTAGATTGTGTTGTTGCCGCTTCGTGAAAGAAGAAGTCACACGTTTTAAGATGAACAGACACTTCAGTGAACTTTGTCTAGTCTTTAAACAGTGACTATTTTTACAGCAGCTGAAGTGCCAGTGTCATTAATAATACAGTCATGGTGTAGTCAAGAACAAGACCAGGGATCAGACAAAAATTAGTCCATAGTGTGGTACATGGGAAGACCTTTTAAAATGCTGTTAAAATTGAAGGTTGAAGGCAATAGCTAAGTTCCCTTTAAGCAATCTATTTTAATATCAATCTGCTCCATGTACTGTATGTAGTTATCTGGGACTTAAGCTGGAGAAAAGGCCTCTTCTCCACAGTCTGCACAGAGCCAACCAAGCCATATTTTTTTAAAAAGGAAGATCTGTGTCTTTTATGATGCTATATAACTTTAATGATGAATATTATTTTATTCTCCATCCACCCATCCATCTTTTTCCGTTTATCTGGGGCCGGGTCGCGGAGGCAGCAGTCTAAGCAGACATGCCCAGGCTTCCCCCTCCCCAGACACTTCCTCCAGCTCTTCCGGGGGAACTCCAAGGCATTCCCAGGCCAGCTAAGAGATATAATCCATCCAGCGTGTCCTAGGTCTTCCCCGGGGTCTTATTCTTGAAAAGTAAATAGCTGGATTATTCTTATTCTTATATTAGACAAAGCTAAGTGTAAGTGTTTTTGTTTTTTCCAGCTTACAAAACCAAATCTAAGAAAAACAAGCCCCACTGCACTGCCAGCCCTCATATAATGACTGCAGTAACTGCTCTAGCTCAAAGTTAGTTAAGGTCATTGTTAATAAGGGCTGTGGGGCGATCTGTCAATCAAAGACACATCACATACTCTCTCTCTCTCAGACCAAAGTCAATCTGGAGAAGCGGAGATTGAGCAGGTGAAGTGCGTGGGAGGGGTACCGTCTAAGCTCACAAACAGGGGAAATGGTTTATTGTATGGCATAGACTCCCACATACCTGACTATACTCTGCTTTAAGACATATCAGCAGGCTTATAAGCACATCTGGTATGTTCCCACGTAACCTGGAAAATCTGGAATATAGCTTGAAATGTTTATGTTCTTAACACGTTTGGTTTAACATTACCTTACAGTATATTGGGGAACAAATCCATACATATGATTTTTTCAAGTAGATTCATGTTAGGATAATTGTTCAATCCAAAATGGAACTTCTAGTGAATGAATGTGTGCGAGTATCCCGCCTAAGGGCCATAATAAGTACACTGCTAATTCTTACTGTAAGTGGCTCTGTTTCATTAAGGAATAATCCATATAACTTACTGGCCATTTTAGTGGATCATATATAGACATAGGTAAGTAAATTACACTTAAGTCTACAAATTTATCATCAGAAAGTGTGGGTTAAGCACCGCCCTCATTCCCATTTACATAAACATTTCACTTTTTACTGCTGACGGAGAAAACTGATGACTAACTGTGACACTGTGTCTTTGAAAGCTGCATATCCTTCGAACATGCCATCATAATAATGCTTATTGTCTGAATGTTTGGGAGAAAATCAAGGCTCGGTGAACATCTCCACCATCTTTGACTGTGTTTTTGCATCAGAATAGAGATCTCTGTGGCCTTCTCCTCAAATACATGCCTCACACAAAATCCGCATATTTACCACAGGGACAGGGTAATTGGGCAGAATTATTACTGTTTAAACATTTGAAACATTCATGACTTGAACTGAAGTGGTACCGGGTGTGAGACAAGCCATTACAAAGACCTGCCATTTTAAATTCCAGGCAAAATCATTCATTTCTATGTGTTTACATTTCTGTTAAGTATTCCATCGCGATACAAGCACCTGACCTTCTACCAAATAGACTAATAAATCACAAACACGCACTAACAGGGAGCCCCCAATATGTACAGTAAGGAATCAATTGGGAATATTCTGGTGTAAGATAGTGTGTGGTTTTGTTGCAGTTAATTTCCAATAGATCTTGTTGATAACTATCTGTATTCAGTGTGCAGTATAGCTGTGGTTCTAAAACAGAGGTACAGGTACCAGTGGTGGTACATAGGCTCTTTATACTGGCACCCAGAAGACTTTTGCTGTTCAATTCTAAATGGATAGCTTTGATTGTAGTCTGGTGATGGTTTAGTCATACTTTAGATTTAGTTTAAATCTCATTTGGTGCTGGTATAGTCCCTGTTTTGTCTTTATAATACACTTATCTTACATCGACTCCAGAGTAGTCCTTATTTAGATTTTTTAAAAGTTTGACAGCCACTGAAGTATAGTGATTGTGACAAAACATCTATATTTAATTTTCAACGTTTCTGTGTTATGGAAATTACCCTCCTACTCTCACAGGAGCTCACACACTAAAAATATTATATATGTGAAAAACATTTCCACAGCCAAAATGTAAAAGCTAAGAAATCACCCACATTAGCGATGCCATTAATGTGTATCTCAGCAGGACATTCCCATCTCCACATGTTAGCAGCCTCTGTAGAAATAAGTCTAACCTACTACTGCTACATGCTTCAAAATCACATTTATCCTAATCCCACAGAGTCAGGGTGTTATCTGTGCATACTGAACATGTGATTATGTGGCTTTGGGGAGATAGCGCACACCTGGAGGCTCGCAGCAGCATCTAGTGCCACATTTGTGCCATTTCTGTACTTTTTATGTGGGCTTATTTGGAGAGCGGCCGGCTGGAGTGACATGAAGAGACACACATCATGAACAGGTACACATCACAAGTTAGTGTCCAAGACAGGACAGAAAGCCAAGAAGAGGGTAGAAAAGTAAAGGATTTAGCTGTTTAGAGCAGGCATGTCCAAAGTGGAGCCCGGGGGCCAGTCACGGCACTTAAGATTTAATTCGGCCATCAGCTTCAAAAGTAAAATGTATTGCTTGTGGTCTTTAAGCCATATTTCTTCTCAAATATGTGAAGGGTCTATTTGACTTTTTTGATTTGTCTGGATGTTTGTGAAGAATGTTTTTGACAAATTTAGAAAATTACCTAAAACTACATTCTTCTTTCAGTCTATAGGGGCATCTTCATGATATGTATCTGTGTGCAACAGTTGAAAAAGATCCAGCAAAGAATTTTTGAGTTATTGTGTTCACAGTTTTGGCCCGTTATTTATTAATTAATTAATGAATTAATAATTTATATTCATCAAAGAAGTACCCAAATCGATACAGATTGGCGTATTTATAATAATGATAATAATGCATTAGTTTTATACAGCACTTTTCTTAAGACTCAAAGACGCTTTACATTACATTATTCCTTCACTCCACAGTCACACTCGGTGGTGGTAAGCTATTTGTGTAGCCACAGCTTCCCTGGGGCACACTGACAGAGGGGGTGGCTGCCAGTCTGTGCCTACAGCCCCTCATTCATTCATAGGCAATGCGGGTTAAGTGTCTTTCCCAGGGACACAACGACAGCGTGTGCTTGGACGGGGACTCGAACCACCGACCCTCTGGTTTATGGTATGTACCTGTGTGCAAATGTTGAAACTGATCCGGCAATTAGTTTTTGAGTTATCGAGTTCACAGCTAGGATCTGCGGACGCGGACGAACACCGACGTGATTCCATAATATCGTCGTATTGCCGATATAACCAGGACTAAACAATAGGACTAAAGCAGTGCCAAGCAGAGGATAGAAAAGTGAAGGTTTCAAGTTCATCACGGTGCTGTTTGTCATCAGCCCACTGAAAATCTGCTGAATGTATTTTGAAGGTCTCACACCTGAAAAGCTCTTTTCAGAAGTTGGAAAATTGTCAACTGTTAGGTATTGTGGTAAGTTTGGCATTTGTGTAGATTCATCTTCATACCTGAGCAGAAAGACTGATAGCACAAACTGGTAGTTAGCACAGTCGCCTCACAGCAAGAAGGTCTCTGAGTCGACTCCCTTTCTGTGTGGAGTTTGCATGTTTCTCCCGGTGTTTGGGTGGGTTTCCTCCGGTTTCCCCTCACTAGGTTAATCCTCCAGCTAGGTACATCCTGACACATCCTGGCTGCCCACTGCTCCCGACAGGTTGCCAGGACATTTTTCCCTACAGGGACAATAAAGTGTAACCTTAATCCTTAACCTTAAAACGGAACAAAGCTAAAGTAACATCACAATTTTTTCCACAATTTTTTGACCTGTTCTTTCCGGGCTACCATATCTGTACCACATACATTGACTATGACATGTAATCTGCACTTTAATTACTTCCAAAAAGACCAAAACCTTCCCCCTAGTCTCTCTCTCTCTTTCTGTAGTCACATTAATTTGAAACACTGCTCACTTTTGTTGAATAGTCCTTTATATGCTCATAATATTACATCCAGAAGTGTGAGCGGCTAATCGTTCTCTAATCGCATTCTCTGCTATCACTGCAATCTCTTCACTTTGTGTTATAACGTCCCGACAGCTCCCGCTCATTATTTGGTTTTTAGCACTCACGGACGAATGCACATTTCCGAGTCACTGGATGTTTTTGGGACCGAGCACTAACTTAGTGCTTCGCTCTTTTTACTCCCACACATTTTTTTTCCGTTTGGTGAGCACCACTCGTAGGGTAGAAAATGAGGCTTCACGTTGTCCCAGGGCTTCAAATCTGCTCGAAAAATCACTAACTGCGAAAGGAAATGTTCTGTCAAGAGCAGCAATGCGTCACACACACATTAACTTTAATTGATTACTTGGACTGTGGAGCGTTCGTTTTTGATTAAAATGCTTCGGACATATTCAGCTGTTTAGAGTGAGAGTGGGTGTTCTAGTCTGAACCAGCATAAAATCAAAGAATAATAGTAATTTGTCTAGCATTTGAAGATATCAGCAATCTTAAACTTCTCACACCACCTCAAAATATGTGGCCTTACAAGACTAATATCAGGACTATCCCACTAATCTGCAGTAACAAAAACAAAGACTATAATACAGGTACTTTGAATTAAATATAAAAAATAAGTCTTTTTTAAAAAAAAAAACAACTAAACTGCTTACTAGTAAAACTAGGACTAAAACCCATGACACAATGATTGAACTGGGCATAAACTAGAATAAGCATTCATTTAACTCTAATCCAGAGCACAACTGAAACGGGCCCAAACCAAGGTGAAACAAACCTGTAATTATTGGCACACCCGCTGACTCAAAACAACTAGCGTTCTCAATCAAATGCAGTCACAATACAGGGCAAATGCACAATTACAGCGGACACCAGCAAACCAAGCCAAGATCTACCTGCAGCAGCTAACACGCATAAAACCACAGTCGGTTTTGTTTTCCAGCGGCCTTGTTGCAGTCGAAATAAAACCCACAACGGCAACATGTCCAATTCAACTCTACTAGTGTGTTCCATAAACGAGCTATAGCTAACACTTCAATCGCCAACTTTCAAATGTTTTGGTTGGCGTCCTCCAGCGTCGAGAGCACATGTCACTATTGACCAATCAGAGAGCAGGTACTGATCTATTGGTACACATCCGCAAGCTCTCCAAAGACGGGCCTAACTATGGAGTATAAATGATCCTTGAGCTACCCCCAACACTGACTACCACTACCAAGAGTCCAAGTCCAACTTTTTTATATCATTTTTGTATGATTATTCCTCTGACACATTTAAGTATTAATAGTCAGCATGGGTGTTTAAATCTGAACCAGCTTAAAATCAAAGAAGTAAGAATAATGGTGACATCTCTAGCTTCTGCTTTTGAAGACATCTTGACGGTCTGATACTGCTGAATCTTTTAATCCATTTGCATTTTATTACTGAAGCTAATCCCTTCTCTTTTTAATGAGGCACTTGTGGCACTGTCAGTTCCTCAACAGAATATTTTGTTCGTAGCCAAATGCAGTATATGTGAAAGCATAGTTTATTATTAGACCTGGATATTGTGCCAGTGTTGCAGCATGTGGTCTATAGACTTGGAGACTTAAATGAGGCATCTGGGATACCACTGGCATGACATGTATAACTCCAAAATAGTCTAATACAAGGCTGCTTATTGACATTTTTTAGATCTGTGGCAATTTAACGTTATAAATCATTTAATTACCTCAAAATAACAACTTTTGTGCCCATGTCATCAATGCAACCAACAGAAAGAGCCAATTGGCCATAACTGTCGATTACGATTAGATAAATTGTAAATGATATTCTCAAGTTTTAACGGGGTCCACTTGCTTCATACTATATTAAAATTAGAAAACTTCAGAAGAAATCATCCATTGCCTATGTAAATCTTTTTGTCCAGATTGATCATTTTTGCATATGCCAAGGCTGCTTAGTACGGCTTTACAAGTAGGAGTGGACGATTCGATTTTTTTGTCTTACACAGAAGACTACTTCTTCATAAAACATACTAATTTAATATTCATCCAATCCAATGTTCAAATGATAACAGCAGAGCCTAAATAAATGCGCTAGATCATGATAACAGCAGAGCCTAAATAAATGCGCTAGATCATGATAACAGCAGAGCCTAAATAAATGCGCTAGATCATGATAACAGCAGAGCATAAATAAATGCTCTGTATCACGATAACAGCAGAGCATAAATAAATGCTCTGTATCACGATAACTGCAGAGCATAAATAAATGCTCTGTATCACGATAACTGCAGAGCATAAATAAATGCTCTGTATCACGATAACAGCAGAGCATAAATAAATGCACTGTATCACGATAACAGCAGAGCATAAATAAATGCACTGTATCACGATAACAGCAGAGCCTAAATAAATGCACTGTATCAAGATAACAGCAGAGCATAAATAAATGCTCTGTATCAAGATAACAGCAGAGCATAAATAAATGCACTGTATCAAGATAACAGCAGAGCATAAATAAATGCATTGTATCACGATTTAACAATAAGGTTAGCAAAAAAGACATGATAAACATTTTTACACTGTGACCTTAAAAATGGATGTATACTGCAGTGCATCCATATATAAAGTCTATCAATTATAAATGCACTAGTCTGTGAGTTTAACCTCATATTTACCGTGATCTGGTTTGTTTCAGTCAGGTTTCGTGTTGTTTTTTCTCGGTCGAGAACTTGACTTCCCTCGCGGCCATCTGACGCCTCAGCTGCCTACAGCACCACCTTACCCTTCATCATTTATTCATTAACTCTGAGAGACACAACACAGCGTTAAGAGCGGCTCTCTGCACATGTGAAGTAACTAGATAAATGTATATTAAAACATTTGGCCCCACTGGTTACCTCTGCCAAGGATGTAATGTTTTAGCCCCTGTTTGTTTGTCTACTTCATGCAAAAACAGTTTGGATGATTTTTTTATGGAAGGTAAGAAATGACACAAGGAACAATGGATTACATTTTGGATGTGATCTAAAACATCCAGGATTTTTTTTAAACGATGGCGTCTGTTACCAACTTTACAAAAAAATACTGCACCGATTCAAATTACATTTTCATGGAAGATCAGAAATTACACACAGTTAATTACATTTTGTGGGTGATCCGTGAAAATGAGCTGCCTTTGGCGCCCTCTAACACATTAGTTTGTGATGTTAATCTTCCCACTGACTTTTAAAAGTTCAAATGTATTTTTTGAAAATTCTTTTTAGTGGCCCTCAGGCTTACCTCTCAATTGTACTGCATGTGACTCTTACATAATCTAACTAGAAAGCATTCAAAGATCTCTTTCCGATTTTCTGTGTGGTTATAATATAGGGACACTAAGTGAAAAAACCGGCTGTGTCCTCAGGGAGGTGATCGATAATCATTGTAATCATTTTTGACAATGTGGCCCTCAGTGAAAAAGGTTTGGACACCCTTGAGGTCAGCCCAGTACAGTATCAGCATCACGGTGGTTACTGGTTAACACTGTAGGTGTACTCCAGGCACTCCATTTTACCATTAAAACATGTACAATAGGTTCCCCACTGAGGCCAGGACTCCCACTAAGACTCTCCTAGTCAAATAAAGGTTCAGATTCCATCAAAACCTATTCTCTCACGCAAAGGTTCTGGATCTGAATCTAACTTCATGTGCTTTCACAACATCAATACATGTCCTACTTGGTCTGTGTTGCTAGCTAGTCCAGAATTAGCCATTTTGGATGAAAGTGACAGCCATTAATAAAGTATAATTTAATGTTGTCAAGTAACTTAGAAGCACAAATTCAGCACAATATACCATTGGGTGACTCAGTTAAAGAGCAGAGACATGCATATACATAATTTGAATACAGTATATGCAAAGGGAAATGGGCATTCTTAAGCCAATCAGGCCTTTGGATAGTATAGATAATAGTTTACATGGCCTTTTGAACCGTTTTAGTGCAACAGAAGTCTGGACACAGAGCGGCCTGTGGCTACTTCACTGAGTGCTCGATCTGTACAAAACTAAACATCCACCGCGCATCCACCGCCCAAAAGCACCACACAC
The DNA here is from genome assembly GCA_036025475.1 of Philypnodon macrostomus. NCBI lineage: Eukaryota > Metazoa > Chordata > Actinopteri > Gobiiformes > Eleotridae > Philypnodon > Philypnodon macrostomus. The sequence continues at coordinate 9,769 of JAVQKC010039409.1, forward strand.
TGCTGCTGTCTCTTGGTGTTATCTCCGCTCCAATGCTCATTGAAAAGGGAATCCTTAAAATACAAAAGATCGCTTTGGGCCTGCTCTGCTTCTTGCCGAACCCACCCCCCCTTTCCAAAAAAAAAAAAAAAAGGGGAGGCTCGATAAAGCAGCCAAAAAACAAACCCTCGCTGGGAAGGAGAAGCTGCTCATTTCACACTGGCGTCTTTTATGGAGCGGCAGGAGAGGGGAAATGGGCCTTAAAAGCCAGTCAAATACAGGGCTGGTTTGACAGTGAGGCTCTTTGTGCTGGAAAATCTCCTCTACGGGGAGCCGCGACGTGACAGATGGACGTGCACGCAGTTCTGACTTCATACCAGTGTCACATGCAGTAAAAACACAATTTGGGACAACTGAGAGTTAAGCCTGAGGGCCGCAATGATTTGCTCTGCGGGCCGCATTTGGCCCCCAGGCCATTGTTTGGACACCCCTGCTGCAAAGGAAAGCCTAAAGGAGACAGACGATTCTCAATACAATATGCTAAGTGTCTAAGTAGGTAAAGATTAGGGAGTATACTCTGTGCACTTACTCATTTCTGTTAGTCCTTAATGACGATGCTCGTGATGTGAATGATCATTGCTTGATGAAACGACAATACAATTTGATGGCAAAGCATAGTCATAAACACGTCTCTTGTACTGTGGGAAAAACTTGAGCAGTGATGTGCATTCAAATCAGCCCTCTCAGTTTTCTGGTGAATGCAAATGTAACTTTAGATTTGGAGGCTTTTTGTGTTGCTATATGAACTGTATACTCTGCACTCTGCTGATCTGTGGACATCCCGGGGCAGTGTTTAGTTTTCTTACAGATGTTTAGTTAAGCACTCTGTGAAATAGCCACGAGCCTAGAATGGTTTGTTGGCTTGGAAACTGCAGGGAACCATTTTCCTCTCAGAACTGATTTGTCCTACGGCTCCTGAACGTCTCCTGAACGTCTCCTGCCACACGCTGATGGCCATAATGCGTCTATTATACTAAAGCTGCCCCAGTCAAATTATCTGATTGGCCCAAACTGCTCCAAGAATCACAAAAGCTCGACAACAAGGCTGACTTTTATGCACGTTTCCATGACAACTGTTGTAGTCGACATTTTGACTCACTTTTTTTATTTTTTTTACAGTATAGGATGTAGTCATCTTCTACCAGCAGTACAAAGGCTGATCATGTTGAAATGTTGAAGGTCAGTGGTTTACCTTGGATATAGAGATTCAGTTAAATCAAAAGTAACTAAATTATTCATGGGATCACTACAGAAGCAACAGAAAACTCTCGACATTGGGTTTTAGCTTATTAAGCAATACATTTTATTACATTCTGTTCATTACAATCTAACTTCCACCATCCACACCCAACAATGGCATCTTGCAACTATCTTGCCTGATTTTCCACACCACACCATTGTACAATAACGATCTATGCATTCATGTATTTAAATGCAATTTATGTTTCCCTGTTTTATCTGACCCAATCATTTTGGATGTTGACAAAGAGCCAATAGGAGCTCACTTTATTCAACTCTATGATGTGTAGTAGTAGCAATGAGTAGTAGTAGTAGTAGGTAGTAGGTAGTAGGTAGTAGTAAGTTTTTTTAACTAAACTGTTTTTACCCACAAGTCTTGGGGATATTCAGCCTGTATCATCCACCGAAGGTTTACATAAATCATGAAAGGGACCACTTCCATTAATTCAAGGTTTTTGGGAGTTGTACTGCGGCCTCGCTCTGTTCAGATGAGTCACACAGACTCTGATACTCACTCACACCTGCATCAGACCACTGCAGCTGTATCCTATAGACAAAGGTGGCCTTCAGAAAGATCTGTACACTACAAAACGTCAAAAGGTCTTGGTCTCATAATCTGACACACTTGTATTGGCTGTTATCAGATGCTCATAAACCCCACAACACCAGTCACAGATTTGCGTTGGCCGTTAGTCGCTTATAAGACTAGAAAGCACTCGGAGAGCACAGACCTCCGCCAAGGCAGCTCATTTCCACAGATCACTCCCAAAATGTCATTAACTGGTCTTAGTGTCATTGCTGATTTTCCCTGCGAATTTCATCCAAATCCGTGCAGTATTTTTTGAGAAAAGTTGCAAACAGAAGCCATTCTTTCTAAAACATCCTGGATCCAGACGGGGATCCAGATCACTCCCAAAATGTAATCAACTGTTCTTTGTGTTATTTCTGACCTTCCCTCACAATCTTCAATCCATCCAAATTCGTTCAATCAGTTTTTGTGTAAAGTTGCAAACAGACAGACAAACACAAAATTAACTCAAGGTTGCCCGGGTTGGTACGACATTCTAAGTAGCTGGCAGGTGATCCAGATTCTGAACACATCTGGATAGTCATCATTTTGCATTGAGTCCTGTTTTGGTTGCTCAGTTATGATGGCTGGGTGGGATATTTTTAAGAAGAGGAAGAGTTTTTAGATCCACTTTACATTGCCTCTGTCTGGAGAGGCTTAAAAATGTATGTATTCTTATGACTTCCTGCACTGTTATGTTGAAGAATTAAGTCCTAAATGCAATCTTACAATCTATTTAGTATTTTATTTTATAATTGTTTTTACCACTAGAGAAAAGAACTGAAACTAAACTAAGCTTTAATCAGATGATGCCTCTGGTCTCCAAAGGCTTTAATTGGCCTTCGTGATGATCTTACCCTTAAAAGTTTGTAAACAAAACATTCTAAATTACAGAATAGAAGCAACTGGAGTCAAGACCATAATACATTTTTAATGGAGAAATTAGCATTAGCCACAAAATATGGCAAATGAAGATGGTTTTGGCAAATGACAACCACTCTGTTACATGAAGGTGATGTCAGAGCCTGGTTAGGAAACATTATTAATGTACCTCACATTGTATGTTTATTTAATGTACACATTAGTAACAGGTAGCATTTGGCTCGTTTTCAGGTTTTACTGGAGAAGTCCTTGCAGAAATGTTGATTGACCACAATAGTTTTTTTTATTGTATACTCAGAATTATTTTATCCCTCACCACAAACCAGAATTTTGAACATTCCATACGACTGACATTTTAAAGGGTCTCTAAGAGCTTGATGAAATATAAACACTATGTAGAGGCAGTGTAAGTGGTGCACAAACCTTGAGCAGTGATGTGAGTTCAGACTCTTGGTTATTGTTGCTAAATAAACATTGTAGTCTATATTTATGTGCCTCTTTCTTAAATGTCATCCAACAGTAGCAGTATTCATCTTTGTAATGATTGCACAGGAATTTGAGCACCACACATTTGCCATTTATGTTGAAGCAAAAAATGGTATCGGCTCAATATTAACCCCTTATATACAGCAAGTCGCTATAGTTCTAATCGGGCTGTATTTTGTATTAAATCTGTAGCAAGGCTGTATATTCGGTTCACCTGAGATTTTGCTGTCACTGTGGTTTAGAAAATCTCCACTATCCATCATAATCTAAAGTGTGCATGGATCTATCACAATGATCTGCTGATCTTGGTGGACAATCTCATGCCATATGTAACCAATGTGACCAATCTGCTGTCAAGGCAATGGCCAGAATATATGTGCGGTACAACATTGTTTGAGCTGGCATGAATACGTTTTAGGTGGTGTGATTTTGGTTGCCTGAAATGGAACCATTATGGTCATTTGTGTTTGTAGTGTTGTGTTTGTGGGGGTGTGTTTGTAGTGTTGAGTTTGTGGTTGTGTTTGTGGTGTTGTGTTTGTGTTGTTGTGTTTGTATTGTTGTGTTTGTGGTGTTGTGTTTGTATTGTTGTATTTGTTGTGTTTGTGGTGTTGTGTTTGTATTGTTGTGTTTGTGGTGTTGTGTTTGTATTGTTGTGTTTGTTGTGTTTGTGGTGTTGTGATTGTATTGTTGTGTTTGTAGTGTTGTGTTTGTGGTGTTGCGTTTGTGTTTTTGTGTTTGTGTTGTTGTGATGTTGTGTTTGTGTTGTTGTGTTTGTGTTGTTGTGTTGAAATAAAAACAAAAGCATTCTTCCCACAGATAATATAAACAGTTCACAATATGGAAACCGTGAACAGATTTAGTAAATTTGTTGCTTTGTGTAAATTTTCACAGTATCTCACAACTTTTGATTTGAGATGCTATGGTATATCTGTTGTTGGCTATGAACCCATGTATAAATATAATCTTTAAGTATTTAGAATGTTACTTTTGGTCCCCAAATATATGCCCCCACATGCACAATGTACCGGTACTAGTACAATATTTTACACAAAGCAATAATTCTTCTTCAAATTGAACGTTACATAGATGGCAGCAAGTCTATTTTTTTCTCTGACCCATATGCCCTAACTGGATCTGGTCTTAATGGTTGTCGGCTTTACCCAGTCCTCCTAGTTCTCCCAACCCTTCATCCTCCCAGTATATACCACCCTCCAGAGATCAGCTGCTAATCCACTGACTCCGACTTCACTCAAGATCTATAGAAAAGGGGATATAGGCACCATAATCTTATAGAGAATTCACTTTCTGGCTTATTCTCCCCATATAATGAAATTAAAGGTCATATTTCAATGCATTGTATAGGCCTCTCTCTTATGGGCTGAAGCTGTGTGTGTAGGAGCTTTGAGAGAATTTGTTGAATTCGTGTGACAGTTGATAAGTGAGTGTTTGTTCGTGATGACAGCCTGGGCACATTTCTGTCAGCTGCAGGCTCGTCGTGACGGATAGTTGAGAATTAAAAAAACAAAAGAAAGAGCTCTTGAGAGGCAGTGTGTGAATAGGCAGTTCATTAGCGCCATCTACTGGAGAATATATCGCGATCGTGATTTCATGAGCATTTTACATGTACAAAAGAGAGAAGGCCATCCAATAACATGCATCTTATTTTTATTTACAATTGAGCATCATATCTACAATGCTAATTATATAAGTATTCCTGAAAATTGTATATCAATGTGTAGCAGATATAATATAATAATATACTAAATAGGATGCCACAGCTCAAAAATAACATGAAAAGATAACATTGCAATATATTTTCTGGTACATTTGCATTCTTTGGTCAAACTCAAAATGAAGGCACAGTGGTACAGAATACAGTGCTCATTATTTTCGAATTGTACAGTCCTAACCCTAAACTCCTCCGTGTGTCCCATCAGCCAGGAGACTTCCTGAGGATCTATAATCTTAGGGCGATCCCTGGCTCCAGTAAAGTCCCGGGTTTGACCAGCAACCAGTCCAACGAGCTGGACCACCTGGCCTTTCACCTCCACGGGGGCACGACCTACGGGAGAGGCATCAGGGTCCTGCCCCTAAACAGCCCCGACATACAGGAGCTTAAGAGGTATCACAGAGAAAAACGGAGAAAATAAATGACAAACTGTGACTGATAAAAATGTTTGGCATATTGTTAAATGTTTTAGGACCACAGGCCTAGGTGACATCTTGAGATCTTATTTTAAACCTCAATGATTCAGTATGCCTTTACAAGTCATTAGTGTAATGTCAATCAATCTACCCTTTTGATAATAAATGGACATTATCTCATGACACAAACCATCTCGAGGCATATTGTGGCCATTACTTCAGTGGACATGTATGTCCATATGTTCTGATGGTGACTCATTCAGACAGACCAGACTGAATCACTCATTTTACCCCAGGCTCAAACTGTTCCTGTAACCATTAGCTCACAAGCTTCATAGGTAATAGGCTTCCATTGCAGTTTACTTATAGTATTTTGACATTTAAATTTCACTATCTACAGTTAACTTGCTATTTATAACACATTTTGGGCATAGTAAAATCTACTCAGTTATATTCTTGAGTGTGTTTTTTAGAGTTATTGCAGCCTTTGAAGAGCAGGAGGAAAATGTGAGTGATGTGGAAATGGCGGAGGTCTGGTGCACTCCTCCCGAGTCTGCGGGTATGTACAATATTATTATATCGACGAAACGACGATATTATGGAATCACGTCTGTCCGCATCGCGTCCGCAGATCCTAGCTGTGAACGCAATAAATCAAAAACGAATTGCCGGATCAGTTTCAACATTTGCACACAGGTACATACCATAAAGACGCAGAACTATCGATTTGGGTACTTCTTCGATGAATATTAATTAAGTAATTTGCAATAACTCAAAAAGTCTTTACTGGATCTTTTTCAACTGTTGCACACAGGTACATATCATGAAGATGCAGAACTGGATTGAGTTTGGTACATCTTCGATTAATGACAATTAAATAATTCACTAAT
>JAVQKC010039412.1:0-10485 GCA_036025475.1 Philypnodon macrostomus
AAAAAAGTGATTAAGGTCCCATTGGTAACAGTTGTAGCAGACGTACGGGGCAGACGTATGGGGCCGTTTTCGCCGATATACACCTTGCTGTCGGGGACGACAGCACAGGCCTAGTTGTAAAATGCTGTTATGGTATAAAATGAACACGCATACATTTCTGTTCAGTTTAGACACCGTAACTATGAGAGAAATTTTTTTTTGAGAGCTAATTGTTTAGTATTTAGCTTGATTTGAATTGGGAGTGGCATATTCTGTGTCCCCCAAATAGAAAAAAAAACTGGGTAAAGAAAATAAATGTTACCCTTTGGTGGTTAGATGTAGGTTCTTGGTCAATAGTACTGTGTGGAGTTGGCATTTCTGAGTGGCATCTGGTACATGGCAACATACAGAGGTCAGGGTGGTGTTGAAGGAGCAATAAAGATGTCATCTCCAGCTGTGTTCCATTCTGACTTTTACGCTGATTATCTAAACCATGAGAGAAAATATTTATTTATTCTTTTTTTTATTTGAGGTGCACGCTTGGTTGTAATGTCAGTCCTTTCCTTATTGCTTCTACTGTCAGAGAGAATTATGTGTTTTTGTCAGCTCTAAGATGTGTTCACTGCTCTGGCATCCAGTTTGTGCATTACACCGACAGCACCACATCCTCCTCCACTGCCTCCCCTAACTTATCTAAACCATTCTGACCCTGAACCTGTCGTCATTTCCAAGAATATCTCATCCCACATACTCACACAGATTCACACAAATCTCTATAATCAGTTTGTAAATGGGACAGGGAATTTCAGGGTACCTCACGATTCGATTACGATATGCGATATACATGGCTCACGATACCGATAATATCTTGATATGGCGATATATACGATAATCGATATGTTGCACAAAATAACATTATAATAACCTATGATATATCACGGTATTTAAATTAATTAATACAGTATTAAACTATTCCAATTTATGTACTTTTTAATAAAATACAGTGAATACTTCAAATTTATCACATAAATAAGTCGGCTTTCTCCAAGTAAACTAAATGTAAGTACTGCCAGATTACATTTTTGTGAAATATACAAAAACAATTATTAGAATTTCTGTATCTCCAAAGAATATATATCGCTATATCGATATTTTGTCCCACCCCTATATATATATATATATATATATATATAATTTGCAGTGGATTTATTAAAACATTGGAAGAGAAATAAGTAGGGATGCACCGATATGGAAATTTTAGGCCGATACCGATATTTTTAATTAACATAATTACCAATACCGATATTTTCTGGTAATATTTTTCCTTTGGGAAACAAAAAAAATATCTTCCATTAAAAAAATACCCTTTAATGCAGCTTATTGATTATGTATGGTGTCTGCACGTGGAGGTTGTATAATCAGTAAAATAAAGTGACCTTTGTATCAGACTAGCGTATACATGGGGTCGGACTCCATTTGAGGAAAGCGTTGGTTTACAGCATCCAATAAACCATGGTGGTTTTGACGCTGTGGTCTGTGTGAGCCTCTTAACTTAAAAGACGTCGCAGGGCCCTCAACGAAGGGATCATGTCAGCAGCTGATGACTCCGCGGAGCTGATTTATCTTGTTAGCTGTTCAAATGGAGAGAGCAGTGTGATAATGTTTTCAACTGAAGTCCACTGATACACAGTAAGTGTGGCGGGGAGGTCGTGGTCTGGCATAGGTAGCAAGTGCGTGCTTTTGTTCCAGAAGGCTTTGTAACATATAAAATGTACTGTTCCACGGGTGGAGACGTTCTGCTGGAGCCTTTTTGTTTTCATCCCGAACTGGACTTGGACATCATGCAGGCATGAATATGTGAGGGGTGAATGCGTAAAGTCCCCAACTATCTTTCTGCATAAGGCCACCACATCTGAGACACTGCGCTGGCTCATCGTGAATAGCCAGCTGAAGTGTGTGCGCCACACAGCCAAAACTACCCAGTCCCCATATCCGACATAGCCTTTGCCATATTCCTGGCGTTATCTCTTACTACACCGTGCACTTTGGATTTGTCTATTTTCCATGTTTCAAACATTTTCCCAAATTCCTCAGATATCGCGCGCGCAGTATGGGAGCCCGTGAACTCCTGGGAGTGCAGTACCGTTTTGAGCAAGTTGAAGTCCGCGTCAATCTTGCGTCTGAACTCCAAATATCACACTTGTGAAGCTGATGGCAGGAATGTTATTGAGAATGTGTTGTTGTCCAATATACCCAGCGCATACGCTTAGTGTGACAAAATAACATCGGTAGGGTGGTATAGGCACATTTGCCGATGTCAGCCAACCTTGTCACTACCGATGTTAAGCTGATATATCAGTGCATCCCTAGAAATAAGGGTCAGCTCAATGTTTTGTAGCTAAGTCAACTAAATCAGATAAGCCAGATTGAGATGGTTTGGACATGTACAGGAGGGAAAGTGAATATAGAAGGACACTGTTAGAGCTACCAGAAAGGTCAAAGAGGAGATTGAATGTGTGCGAAGAAGGTGCAGATAATGTGATTTGCTCTTACCACTGATGAAGGGGACAAAGTATTTTGCCTTAAAATTCTGCAAAAAATTGACCTGTACTGCAAATTTAGTCTCTAAACATTACTAAGTATATTTGCCTAGTTTTCATTTCCCTGACAAAGCTCTCAGAGATGAGAGGCAGCCTGTGCAGAAAAGTGATACTACTGTGCTCCAATGGACGAGGAAGTGCTGCTTATTTGTCTTTGTGTGACTGACAGAGCAAACAATATGGTGCAGATGGAAGGCTGGATCAGAGACCCATGCATTTGACTGGACTTTTCTCCTCTGTCATTATCAGCTGGTGTTGCGAAAGTCTGCAGAAAATGTTTTTTAAATTCAGGCAACGCACTAACAGTAACACATGATGAGTTGGCCACAATAAAGAGCCTGAACATTGGCTCAATAGAATAGTGGTGACACATTCATCCGAGTCCCATCGTGATCCTTTTGAGAACATAGTTGCACTCCAGCCTCTAAAGACTAATGGTATTTAAATAAGGTGAGCCTCATTTACATTTGGGGCACCACCCGGACAGCCTTTGAACGTCTCAATTAAGCTATTGTTCCTAAACTTCATGCCTCTGCTTTTGATCCTAGCAACTGAGGCTTACTGCAGAATGAGTCAGGAGTGGAGTGCCGGGAAATGGGCTTCACACAAACCTGTTTACATAAGGCAGAAACTAGTTTCTTGTAGCGGCTGATGGAATTTGATAATTGGTGGATGCTGGATGTACGACTGAACATGATTGAAATTGGACATGTCACTATCAGGAGGTCCAAGAACCTTACTTTAGTTTTTAGACTTATTTTACATAGGTATTTTCAAAATGTCTGTCTGTTTTCATGTTGCTTTTGTCATAGTGTGAAGATGGCTTGTTCCAAACTAGCCTTTTAGTGTTTTCTGTGTTGGAACCGTCTTTACTGCGACCTTCTTAGTAGTCGAGATGCTTTGGTAAAGGACCCAACAGTGTGCAATTTGACAAAAGCTGCTGTGGGTACTACATTAATTGGGCAAACATATTTGAACACTAAACAGTATCATCATTGCACCAGGATTCATGTTTTTTATCATGCTCCCAGGCTCAAATACCTGGAAATGTGGCAAAATCCTTTTATACCAAGTTGTATTGCTGCAGTACAGATATCACAGGTGGCTCTTTCTAGTGGTACTCAACCGAAACAAGTTTAGTTTAGACCTTATTTAATCCTGGTGTAAACCTGTAGTACTTTAGTAGTTGTAGTTTAGTTCTGCTTTAAACCTGGTTTAGTTTTGGTCTTGAGTCTTGATGAAGGGGGCTTCTTTCAATTCAATAAAGTTGTAGAAAGTAGATCAGTTTTATCCTGTTATTGTTGATGAAAACTAGGCAGGATTTATTCTTGTCATTTGAGAAGTATGTTTATGACCATATGAGCTATTTTGAGGATGCTTGGCTTGGATACTGGTCTGCACTTACCACATACACATAGCAACTTCAGTGTAAACTTACATTGACAACTTGACAAAACTACAAAACAGTTTGGTTTTTACACCTTACATTAACATTATGTGTACATTGCTTCTCCAGACCTAATGTTTTTTTCCACCTCTTATTTCTCTCTATGGAGGCTCCATCTCATACATTCTACATGGACAGTTCTGATCTCTGTTTACATATCTGTTTGCTCAAAAACTTGAACTTGACTGCCTCACTGAGCCTCAAAGATAATTGCATGCAGCGACACGTTCTGTGTGTGTTGGTTTCATTCTTGTGTGAACAGTGGAGAGCAGCTCAGGAAACACAGGCTTACGATGGACTGGAATGTTGTCTTATTGTCTGTGAGAGATTATAGGAAAAGCTCCTGGTGGCTTCTGTGGATCCAGGTAGAGCTTTCCAGTGGAACCTTACAGTAGTGTCTTGTATGAATTGATTTTCATAATTACTAAAATCCCTTTGAGGCAGATAAGTTCTGGTGAGACTCTTCGTTTTTGTGTCTTGTGTGTTCATTATGAAATTTAATGCATCAAATGAGCCAAATATGTTCCCACTCGTATCTCTTCCTCTTGCTTGGACAGGTTCAGAAATCCCTGAAGCATCTTGAATTGCAGCTAAGGACAATCTTCAATGTATTGCTAAGAGATGGTTGCACTTTGCATAAGATATACAAATGGGAAAACATAAACCAATTAAACATGATGCAACCAGAACTTAAAATGTAATGTAAAATGTATGAGGTGCTGATGGCTGCCACTGGACAGTTCCAAGTGTTACACCACTTTCAACCTCTGTTCAATAGCATTTTCAAGGTCAAAGATAACATGGAATTGTCATGCTGGATCTGAAAGACTTTTCTCTAGACCGTATATCAATGGTCCAATATATTTCTCAAATACATTACTATTAATGTTTGTAATGTTTGAGATTAGGGATGCCCATCAGTATTGGCTCAACATTGGTATCCGAGGATATTCATGAAGTTCATAGACCTGTTGTTTAAAAAGGATAACATATATATACACACACTAATATTTAGGTTTAGAAACAGCCAGAGAAAGAAAAGCTTACTTTTTTTATTTACTACATTTTGTCACCCTATATAGGCCTACCAAAATATGTTTAATATCAGTTTTGGAATAGTTATAGTTAATAGTTTTAATAGTTGTTATTATTATTCTTTCTAACGCCTTAAGCCATGCGATACGGACGTCCTGAGCATTGGCCATTGTGCATTAAAAAAAATGTTTCTAGTTTTGTGACAGTTTTCAAATTGCATCAAGCTATTTCAATATTAGCAAATGCAATGTCTCTTAACCCAAAAATCTAAATCACAACGACATCATCACCTTTAATCTGACAGATTTATAAAGTTAAAATAATTGTTCCTATTGGAGCATTGAATGAAAATCTCATTTTAATTGTCAAGCCCTAGTGTTTATTACTAGGCCATTGATGATCTCCCCCATCATTGTAGTGGTGGAGTAATTCCATCTACACTTGTTCACTCAGGGCTAACATGCACATAACGGATTGTATGAATTAATCATTGTAAAAGCGGACATACTACATGGATGGATTCAGTAAGGATCAGTGATTGTCAGTGCATGATAGCTTGGTGCTCTCTGTCAACACACCATGACATTACCGTTAGAGGATTTGCATCAGAAGCTTTATTGTTCTATGAAACTATGCAGTATTATGTAACGGCTGACAAATGGATTCACTGAAGTGCTGCATTTCACCGAAGGAGTTTTAATTGTTTGGCTTGGTTAGTTTATTCTGGACTACACCAAAATAAAGAAATATGTGGTTATAAAGGAACAACATTACTTATTTAATCTAAAAAAAGCAAAGCGTCATTTGATTTAGAAGAATTCTTGGCCTTATTGTAAGAAGCACATGCAGTTTGTATAGGACTACATTAAGGAAATCAATTATGTTAGAGCCACATTTTAAACATGGCATTATAATTACATTTGTGTGCATACTGCATTTGCAATATGATGATTTTGCCACATTGTGCAGTCCTGGGAAGTGCAGTAGAAAATTAACCAACTGTTTGTGTATGTTAGGATGAGCTGGGATCAAATGCGTGGTCTCATGTGGTATCTAGTATACTTGAGTGGGGTCTATGTGGGGCTCAGCTGCTTTGTGCCTCTCTCATCAGTCTCTGTTTTAGGGCTTGCTCTGGGTCATGAGGGTCCTGTCTTATTGTTCTCTGGAGGATCATATGTCCAAGTCCAAAGAGCACTCGACACATGAAAAGGATGGGGGTGCATGCATTTATTATGTTTTGGGGTGGGGGAAGTGGAGTGGCTTCAAACATTATTAGTCTGGCCAGCTTTACCTTCCAAGTAAAGTGGGTCTTATTCCGTGGTAGTAGTTTTCGTCTGAAAAGCTGCATTTCTCATTGTATGGCCGAGCTACTTATTTTATCATTTCTTTGGTGTTTTTATTTAATTATGCTGAGAGTATATTTTCCATATACAATATAGAAAAGTATATATAAAATGTGTTAATTGATGTTAAGCTACAAACTAGAAGCACTTAGAGAGCACAAATATCCAAGGCATTAATACAATCTAGACTCGGAGTGAATATTCAGGGGTGAATGCTCTAAACCACAATTATCAGATCATACAATGGCAAAGAATTCACAAAAAAGTTCCTTCACTTATGTCCTTTTACTGGAGATTGTATCCTTTTCACAATGGTATGGTTGGAATTTTTCTAAAAAAAAGTTCAGTTTAAGGGAGAAAGAGACTTGACATTTTCTGTGGTCCAAACATTACTGTGTTGAACTAGCACACGCTGTTTTCCATGTAGGGATCCGTGCAATGCAGTGACAGTAAGTCCATTCACCCATATTCACCTGATGTGAGTGAGATGTAGCTCTGAGTGTCATCTGCATAGTTGTGCTGGGTGCTTTATTGCTGTGTATTAGCTTGAAGCATGTAAAGACTGAACAAATGAGATCCCAGGATGGACCCCTGGGGAACCCCACAGGTCTAGGCCATTTGGTCTGAGACACAGATACAACAAATTACTTCCTGTCCTCAAGATCGGATCATTTGTAGAAAGTTCCAGAAATGCCTGCCCAGTGCTCCAACCTTTGGAACAGGGTTGCATAATAAACCCAATGTGGTACCTTTTTGATGTCTATTTGTTATCTGCTTTTGCATAACTAGTTCCATTCTTTCCAAAGGGTTGCCAAGTGATTGTATGCTTTGATAAAGATATTTACTTTTTAATGGTGTTTTTTTTCAACTTGTCCTGTGTAGGCTGTTTGTGGAGGATGCTGGAATTTCCTGTCCAAGTTAAATAAGACCACTGTTGCTGATTTATCCCTGTGTTTGTCTCCAGCAGGACAAGAACAGTGTGTGGTGTCTTCTGGAGGAAGTGTCTCTGGTGGGTGGCACAGGGCCTCGCTGACACCAGGATTTATATACTGCATCTAGTATGGTGCACAATGGATTGGGATTGTTTCTTTGTTTGGGAAAAAAATATTGCTGTGTATTTGTGTCCATTGATAGAGGTTCCCAATGCCAAGACCACAGATCTGGACCCATAATTACATTGTTTGGTTTTTAAAGCGTTATACATTCTTGGCTTCCAGTTATAAAGTGGGGCAAAAAAAGTATTTAGTCAGCCCCCAATTGTGCAAGTTCTCCCACTTAAAAAGATGAGAGAGACCTGTAATTTTCATCAGTGGTACTAACTATGAGAAACAGAATGGGGGGAACAAATCCAGGAAATCACATTGTAGGATTTTTAATGAATTAATTGGTCAATTCCTCGGTAAAATAAGTATTTGGTCACCTACAAACAAGCAAGATTTCTGTCTCTCACAGCCCTGTAACTTCTATAAGAGGCTCAACTTGTTACCTGTATTAAAGAAACTTGAACTCGATATCAGTATAAAAGTCCAAGACCAAAGAGCTGTCAAAGGACACCAGAAACAAAATTGTAGACTTGCACCAGGCTGGGAAGACTGAATCTGCAATAGGTAAGCCGTTTGGTGTGACAAAATCAACTGTGGAAGCAATTATTAGGAAATGGAAGACCACTTATCATCTCCCTCGATCTGGGGCTCCACGCAAGATCTCACCGCGTGGGGTCAAAATGATCACTAGAACGGTGAGCAAAAACCCCAGAACCACATTGGGGGGACCTAGTGAATGACCTGCAGAGAGCTGGGACCAAAGTAACACAGGCTACCATCAGTAACACACTACGCCGCCAGGGACTCAAATCTTGCAGTTCCCGCTTAAGCCAGTACATGTCCAGGCCGTCTGATGTTTGCTAGAGAGCATTTTGATGATCCAGAAGAGGATTGGGAGAATGTCATATGGTCAGATGAAACCAAAATACAACTTTTTGGTAAAAACTCAACTCGTCGTGTTTGGAGGAGAGAGAATGCTGAGTTGCATCCAAAGAGCACCATACCTACTGTGAAGAATGGGGGTGGAAACATCATGCTTTGGGGCTGTGTTTCTGAAAAAAGACCAGGACGACTGATCCGTGTAAAGGAAAGAATGAATGGGGCCATGTATTGTGAGATTTTGAGTGAAAACCTCCTTCCATCAGCAAGGGCATTGAAGATGAAACGTAGCTGGGTCTTTCAGCATGACAATGATCCCAAACGCACCACCAGGGCAACGAAGGGGTGTCTTCGTAAGAAGCATTTCAAGGTCCTGGAGTGGCCTAGCCAGTCTCCATATCTCAACCCCATAGAAAATCTTTGGAGGGAGTTGAAAGTCTGTGTTGCCCAGCGACCGCCCCAAAACATCACTGCTCTAGAGGAGATCTGCATGGAGGAATGGACCAAAATTCCAGCAACAGTGTGTGAAAACTTTGTGAAGAGTTACAGAAACATATGACCTCTGTCATTCCCAACAAAGGGTATATAACAAAAGTATTGAGATGAACTTTTGTTATTGACCAAATACTTATTTTCCACCATAATTTGCTAATTAATTCTTTTGATTTTCTGCATTTTCTTTTCTCATTTTGTTTCTCATAGTTGAGGTATATCTATGATGAAAATTGGAGAAAATCTTTTTAAGTGGGAGAACTAGCACAGCACAATTGGTGGCTGACTAAATACTTTTTTGCCCCACTGTAGATATTTATAGTTGTGAGTGGAAGGCAACAGATTGTAGCTAAAGCTCTAAGTGAACTGTGGGAAAATTTTATGCAGCATGTTGTAGCTGGATTAGGTGAATATATTCTCAACATAGATGGCATTTATGTAAAAATTTCAACGCACTCACTTAGTTTGAAAAATGTACATTTCAAAATTTTATTTAGGCTCAGAGTAATTAAAAGCACACAAACGCGTGTTTTATTTAATACATTTAAAATGAAATTGTGTCATTTTAAGTCCTAATGATGTAATTTTGCTTAAAAAAAATCAATAAAAATCAGTCTTAATTTTTCAAGTCATAGATATAAAGAACAGATTCAGATGAGCTGTAAATATATGGTATGACTGGTTAAAATTTTATAGATTTTAGACTGTATACAGTTATTACTTAGTGAGGTTTTTTTTTTTATTGCAACATATGTCTTCATATATTTTTATATCGGTGAAACAACGACATTATACGTCTGCAAATCCTACATGTGAACGGGATAACTCAAAAACAAATAGGCAGATCAGTTTCAACTTTTGCACAGGTACATATCATGAAGACGCTGAACTGGATTGATTTTGGTACTTCTACAATTAATATTAATAAGTAATTAATTGTCATTAATTGTAGAAGTACTAAACTCAATAGTTAATCATGAATGAATGAATGAATTAAAAACTGTGAACGCAATAACTTAAAAACTCTTTGTTAGATCTCTTTCAACTGTTCTAGACAATTACATATCATGAAGACACTGAACTGGATTGAATTTGGGACTTCTATGATTAATGACAATTTAATCACAATGCCCTGAAGCACATTAATTGACTCATTAATCCTTCACAGTGGCACAGTGATCTGGGCTAAACTTGGTACAGTGATTCTCCACTTTGTACCCAACAGAAAACTAGGCCTGTGCTGTCGTCCCTGACTGCAAGGTGTATATCAGCGAAATGGCCCCATACGTCTGCCCCATACGTCTGCCCCATACGTCTGCCCCATACGTCTGCCCCATACGTCTGTCCCATACCTCTGCTACAACTGGCATCAATGGGCACCTTAATCAGACATTGTGTGATTTCTAAGGGTTTTAATATTGTTAACGAGCAATTAAGAGGCATTGCCCCCAAACCATGACAAACATGGGAAGGGTCTATTTGACTTTTTTGATTTGTCTGGATGTTTGTGAAGAATGTTTTTGCCAAATTGTGGAAATTCCCTAAAACGACATTCTTCTTTCAGTCTATAGGGGGCGCTATAGAGGTAACT
This sequence comes from Philypnodon macrostomus, assembly GCA_036025475.1. Lineage (NCBI taxonomy): Eukaryota > Metazoa > Chordata > Actinopteri > Gobiiformes > Eleotridae > Philypnodon > Philypnodon macrostomus. Next base: position 10,410 of record JAVQKC010039412.1, read on the forward strand.
GCCATCATATTGGTCAGATGTGTTCAGGGCCGGGGGGTAATTAGGTATTTCAGGTTTGAGCCTAATCGGGCAAAGT
>JAVQKC010039428.1:0-16072 GCA_036025475.1 Philypnodon macrostomus
AGAGAACCTGTTAATTCAGGCTCAGACACTGTATCATTCAGTGCCTCATTTTGAGGAACATATGTTCCCAGAGTCTGAATTTGTGCATGCCACATTCTGCACTGCAGTCTCCTCTCATCTTCGCTAATCTTGTTTGAGAAGAGAACAGATCTTTCCCAAACCTTTCCAAACTGTGGCATTATACCCTCTGCCCGGGTTTCAGTTTCCCCACCAATATCTGACTCTGGTGTTTCATGTGCATCACCTTTTAGTACGACTTCGGTAAACTAAAAAGCTCCGGGAGTCGGGAGCGTCGCGGAGTAATACATACCGGTACTATGCTTCACCGTAATATTAGTAGTGTATTATTATTAGTGTTTATTTATGACTCCAAAATGGCACCTGTCAAGAGACACGCTTACGACGTGTTATAACTGAATAAATTGAAGTTATTGTGAATACGCTAACGTTTGATTTATCAGTATCAGACTGTTTTTTTACAACTGAACGAGGTTGAGTTATTGTGAATACACCATTAACGTTTAAAAAATGTTGAGAGTTATTGTGAATACGCCATTAACATTTGAACAATGTTGAGAGTTATTGTGAATACACCATTAAAATTTGAACAATGTTGAGAGTTATTGTGACTACACCATTAACGTTTGAACAATGTTGAGTTATTGTGAACGCGTTTAATAAAGTTTTTTTCTGACTGTTTTGTTTCTCTTAATGCTCCTTATGGTCCGGTGCGCCTAATATATGAAAAAAGTTTGAAAATAGACCATTCATTGGCAGAGCGCCTTATAATCCAGTGCGCTTTATAATCCAGTGCGCCCTATAATCCAGTGCGCCCTATAATCCAGTGCGCCCTATAGGGCCAATCTCTTGGTTTGTCAATTTGATGTCTAATGGGAATGAACACTACAAAGGTGGGACTGCTCCTGTGAATCTTACCCAAATGCCCCTGACTGGCCTCGGCTTCGTTGTGCATGAGAGAGTCCAGGGTGCGAGGCGACATGGGGAACAGGTCACTGGTGTTTCCAGAGTTTGTCCTGCAAGAAACAAACACAGACAATGGGCAAAAAGCATTAAAAATTACATTCAGATTCACTACAAAGACACTAAAGCCAACTAGCCACTAAAGCTAACTAATAGAGACTACATAGAGGCTGTAGTCAACGTCTTACTGACTTACTGATCAGGCATAACATTATGACCACGGGACTAATATGGTGTTGGTCTTTAGAAGCCCTATACACACATCAGAACCAGCATGAACTTCTTTAGCTACAGTCTCTCCTCTGTTGGACTGGACAACTTTTGATAATAATACTGACTACTGCAGACCAGGAACACCCCACAAGGGAAACTCTTGGTTGTCAATTTGGAAGCAAAGGCTCAGGAATTCGAATAGGCTGGGCAGATAACTGGAAGGTTGATGATTCGATCCCCACTAAAACTGCCGATGTGCACACAAGCAAGGTACCTCAAATCATTACACTCTGCTTCTAACATGTATAGTATATAAACTATGTTCACTTTTATTACAGGGTCTTACCATGAAGGGATAGTCTGTGTTAACATCACCTGTCAGTGGTCATAATCTTAAGCATGATTAGTAAAATGCTATATATTAAACATGATTACCAACTCCATGACATAAAACGTATTGAGCTGTGAGATAAATGCATTAGATACACACCACTGTGAAGAACAAAAGTGAAGCGTGCAGACAGGTAACTACAAACTACGTTCTACAAAAGATCACTACAGTCAGAATGAGTCAGGAATACAGGAGATGACTGCAGCCTATCCCGGCAACTATGGGCCTTAGGCGGGGTACACCTGGGACAATGGTCCAGTAAGTTGTAGGCGTTGTACATTGACAGACTCACATTTATTGACTATTGGTGATTTACCATTCTTTTTCTATTTATTCATTTTCACCACTTTATCCGGTTTTCAGGGGTTGCAGGTGACTGGCCTATCCCAATAACTATGGGCCTATGGGTCCATTCACTCACATTCATTCACTAAGGGCAATTTAGATGTTGGGAAGCAGCCAGAGAGAACCCACAGTAACACAAGAAGGACTGACTCAGGACACACAACCTCCTAGCTGCGAGATAGAAGCACAAACCACCATGCATCAAATAATCCTTCAAACTAATTCTGCTGTGTTATGATGTGAATGACTTTGACATGTGACCATAAGTGAAATGAAATGACAGAAAATGCCCACTACAAAGATCCAGGTGTGTGTTCAAAACAAAAACAAGATCTTCATACACACGGAGGGTGATACGGTGGTACCACAGCAGCACACAAACATAGACAAAACCCAGTCACATGCCCCCTCTGCCCCCCGCCCACGGCCCCAAGCGCCTACCCTGGGAATCCGTTCCCAAGCAGATCACTGTCCGGGAGATCCATGAACACCGACGGACACCTACGGAGACAGGTCAGGATCTCACTAAACGCAACACAGCCCCAATGTATGTACCAACACAGTATCCCCATGTTATCAAAAACGTTCATTTGGTTTTGGTAAATCTATATATCAAACCTTTTTAATGAACATGTCAAGGTACAATACTTTAAACACATTCATATCTCCCAATATCTTGACATATTTCGTAAGCAGAACTGTATAAACCTGAAAATCTAGTGTGTAATATATTATTGTGTTTATAGGACTGGTCAAATCTAGTGTGTAATATATTATTGTGTTTATAGGACTGGTCAAATCTAGTGTGTTATATATTATTGTGTTTATGGGACTGGTCAAATCTAGTCGAGTAGTGTTCTCGTCAACCAAATACAATTATATGGCTTAATCTGTTAAATCTCTAGTCTAACCAAACCGCTATGTAAGCTTTTATCTGACAGTAGCTGTTATAACCAAGCACACGTCGTAGCTAAGTATTTTTATGTTTTCTATCGTCAACAGATATCTTTATCAGTCATTCTTTTGGACAGTGCACCTAAAAGTTAATTCATGTGGAACATGTTTACCCATTTGCTCTACACTCAAATGGTATAATCAATCACATAGTACATTTAACAGGAAGCTATTTGGAACACGGTACAAAAAGAGGATGCAATTATAAGCCAAAATATGCCAAAATGCAGCATGTTTGTTGATTCTGCTTCTAAGTATCTCCTACAATAAAAAAAATACAAACGATGAAAAGATTTGTGTTGTTTATCAAGTGTTGGCTGAGACATAGGACTTGGCGATGGGGCTGACGGGGTGATACCAGGCCAAGAGTTCGTTCAAGGACAACCGGTGGCTCAAAGTGAAAAAAAACTCACTGATTTGGCAATGCTTCCCACAAGAAAGAGGGAAGTTTTTCGTGCTGAGCGGGGGGGTTTGTGAGATAACTACAAGAGCCTGATATAATAACATAAATAAGGAGAGAGAGAGTAAATATGATATACTCACGGTGTAACACAGATGAACTTGGTCTTTAGGTACGGCTGAATAACTGTGGAGGAAAAAAGTTAACAAAGTTAGTTCGACAGTCATTTACATGGTACGAAATCTGTATATACGTGTTAAAAGATTGACAGTGGAAAAAACTATAGCTTCTCCTTCATGGAAATTCAGACAAAGACAGTAGTCCAGTTAAACCGCCTAATCGAGTAACCCTCAGACACTTACTGCTGGTGGAGTCCACTCCGATGTCGGTCTCGGGGGCTGACTCAGGTCTGCAGTACTTTCCGAAGGCCTCCTCTTTGGGGATTTCGGGGTACAGGTAGACCAGAGGAGAGACCAGGATGTTGGTGGCGTCCATGATCTTGTATCCCATGATGATGTCTGCGAACGACATGTTGTTGAGCTGCTGCTTCGTGTAAGGCTCCACCGACTGGATCTGAGTTTTACCTGGCAATAACATTACAGCGTATTATTCCAGTGTATTTGGCAATACCTCGTTACTTGAGGCAAAATATCATTTAAAAGTTAAATCATACATTCTCAAGGTCTAGATTTTGAGTCAAAACACTACTGATGATTATCCATCATTTAGACCTCTCTGACCTCTCTCAGCAACTATGGGCCTTTGGCAGGATACACTATAAACAGTGTCCAGTCATACACCATGGTGATTTGTAGCTTGGCAACACGTGCATATCTTGGCTGGACAGGACAGAGCCATCTAGAACCCACAATAACATGGGGAAGACATACAGACTCCACTCTGAGAATTTGAATCTTGGACAGCCCTGAGGATTGATGGATTGAGAATACATTTTTTTGGTTGTTTTCAAGTAATTCATCATCTTCCAAATTCTGTAATTTCAGTAATATGTCATTGTATAGACCCTTTCAAAGTCTGTAAACAGAAAGTTCTAAATTCCAGAATGGAGGCAACTGGAGGTAAGACCATAATACACTTTCAATGGAGAAATTAGCATAAGCCACAAAATATGGCAAATGAAGATGGTTTTGACAAATGACATCCACTCTCTACATGTAGGTGATGTCAGAGCCTGGGTAGGAAACATTAGTGAATGTACCTCACATACGTATGTTTATTTAATGTACACATTAGTAACAGTTAGACTTTTTTGCTGATGCCAGAATTCTTGATTTTCAAGTCCTCACAGAAATGTTGATGACCACAATATTTTTTTCATTGCATGTTCAGAAATATTCAATCCCTCATCACAAATTTTGAACCTTCCATAAAGGGTCTATAGTAGATCCTAACTCACCACTGATGTCCTTCTCGACCCATGTGAAGGTGATGCCGCCCTCTTTACTGCTCTCACTAAACCGTAGCAGAAAGGTCCCAGGAGGCTTTGGGCTGAGGATGGCCCGCTCCCGCTCTTTACTGATGAACCCCAGGATGTATCTGGACAAACGGACATAAAACAAGGTTAACAACTATGTAATATTAGAAAAATGTGTTGAAAATGGAACTGATACAACTGGAAATATTTGGAAAAAACCCAAAATGAGCTTATGCCTGTATTAACCATATAATATAGTAAATGTTCAGTTCAATTTTAGGTTATGGGGTCTAGACTTACTCAAGGCTGAACCTGAATGAAAGACTAAACAAGGTCTTAACCAGCACTAAACTAGGTCTAACCCAGGTCCAAACAAGGACTAAACCTAAACTAAACCAGGTCTAAATTTAGGACCATTTTTCAGACACTTTTGACATTTGGACTGCATAAACTACAAACATCTCCAAAAGGCTTACATAACACAAACACAAACTCTTAGACGCACCCTTCATTCCATAGAGCCAGGATATACTTCTTAACCAGGTCAATGATGTTGTCCAACCACACCCAGAAAGAGAAGCCTTTTCCGGCCATGTTTTCCTGTGAGGAGGAAGGAAAGCGGATACTACAGCTACACAATAGCAGCTAAAGGTGATGTGTAATGTGAGCTCAAAGTGTCTGGGGCAGTACCTTACAAAACTTGGCCCAGGTGATTTGACAGCCAGAGTAGTTGACGCAAGGACCTGAATAAGGGAACATATATAAAGAGACAATTACAAAGTACCCATGTTTATCTGTCCATGTGGCGTGTGAAGGTGACGCCCCGACTGAGGCAAAAAAGGACCCGATTGTTGTATTTTGTTTGGGTTTTACAACACTGATGATTACGCAACATTTTTCTCACGGTCATTGAGAAATAATTTGAACAAAGCTAGGGGAGTAATTATGACGTCATAGACAGAAAATAAAACTTAACTTAAAAAATGACTTTCTGAGCAAGGGCCACCCAAGAATGCACTATAAAATAATGAATTATATCTTAAAACTATAACTAGAGCGCACACTGAGCACGCAGACCACCGCCAAGGCAGCTCTTTTCCACGGATCACTCACAAAATTGAATCAACTGAACTTTGAATTTCTGAACTTCCCTAAAAATCGGAGAGTAAGTTGCTAACCAATAACATAAAAAAAATAAAAATTAAAAAAATCCTAGATCCAGACGGTGATCCGTGGAAAATCGACCCTGAAAATTTCATTCAAATCTGTTCAGTTCAGTAGTTTTTTGTATAAAGTTAACGCTACTGAAAACATTATCTCCTTGGTGGAGTTCAAACTAGACCTCTTACCCAGTAGTTTCTCAGCGAGTGTAGTGAGCTGCTCGATGGTGAGGCCTCTTTTTGTGGTGGAGGAGAACTGCCAGCTCAGGACCTCAGCCACCTGGTCCCACGTTCCGACCGGGGGTTTGGTGAAGAAGTTCACATTCTGGACAAAGACAAAGGTATTTATAAACATCCAGCTAACAATTTGATATTTTTAATAATTAGAAGTGGGTTGTTATACGCTACAATACATTTTTCAGCAGCATTCTGCCCCACTCCAGCAGAGGGCACACTGTCTTACCTTTGGGTGGTTGGTGAGCATGTTGTACCAGAGGATAGAGGCCCAGGCGTTAGGCATTTGGCAGATGTTTGAAATGACCACAACTGGCAGCGAATGGGTCTAAAAATGACACAAAATTGGATTCATATATGTAGTCAAGACTATTGTGCAAATGTACTTTTAGGTGAATTGTCGACTTTACCTCCGCCGATGAGGTAATGTTTTTGGTAGCGTATTTAGATTAGATTTTCAGGGTGTCAGAAATGACACAAGGAACAATTGACTGATTGAGTCTGAGTGCTTTCTAGTTTATTACAGAAATAGGGTTTGAATTCTACACATTATGGGATTGTATTAAAATATGTGATTCCATAAACATTGCAATTTTTAACTGGCCTAATCTAATGAATATATCAGTTTCATTTATATCAGTTCAAGCTGTTGCCATATGGATACAGCACATTTAAAAATAATACAAAATAATCTTGCTGACCTCCAGATCAATCTTCAGACCTTGGTGATAGACTTCTGTTTCAAACGTGATGAGATGGAGCTCCTCTGTGACGATCAGAGATGCCTAGAAATATAAAAAGCATACAGTATCTTAAATGAACTGTATTGGACAATGTTTATCCGTCCAAAATAATAACTCTTAAGACGTTAACCGCATTATCCGGCCAATATGTAGGGCACACTTACATCACTGTTGGTGCGACCTCCGTTACCACATCTCTGTTCTCGAAGAGTCTAAAACAAAACAGGAAGTCAGTGTAGGTCGGTCTTATAATAGGGAAAATGTGACTTTGAAATTTTTATGTAACTTACCAAGTGTTTGAACTCCGCAGACAGGCTGCCATTGTTAGACTCCTCCATGTTCATGACTTTGGTGTTTGTGCCGAGGATGTTGAACTTGCGTGACCTATAAAAAAAAAAAAACAGAGGTGTGAGAAAACAAGAATTAAACTGGGTCTGAACTAGAACTAAACAAAATCTAAACTAGAACTAAACCAAGTCTAAACTAGAACAAAACCAAGTCTAATCTAGAAATAAACCAAGTCTAATCTAGAACAAAACCAAATCTAAACTAGAACTAAACCAAGCCTAAACTAGAACTAAACCAAGTCTAAACTAGAACTAAACCAAGCCTAATTTAGAACTAAACCGGGTCTGAACTAGAACTAAACTGGATCTGAATTAGAACTAAACCAAGTCTAATCTAGAACTAAACCAAGTCTAACCTAGTGTGTGTGTATTTTTTGTATATTAGAAAAATCAATGTTAAGACTCTACTCACCCTCGAATGGCAGCAACATCTCCAGATTCCCTTAAAAAGATACAAAATGATCAATTAGTACTTTCATAGTAATCAAAATCAGTCTTATGACAGCATTGAGAAAAATAAGTTAAAATCAATGTAAAATACTTACTTGTCAATACAAACTTTAATTTTCAGTTGGTAATTGAGTTCTGGAAACTTCACTAATAACCTACACGGTAAGAGAAGACAGTCAACTTACGGGTACATATATGTATATGGTTCTCAATCTTTTCACACCAAGTACCACTTCAGAAAGTACCACTAGGTCTAACACACATCAAACAAGACTAAATGACTCTAGGTCAAAATCATGTCTAAATCATGTCAAAATCATGTCCAAATCATGTCAAAATCATGTCTAAATCATGTCCAAATCATGTCCAAACTAGAAAACATGACCAAACCAATTATGAACCAGTTCTAAACTAGATCTACAAGGACTAAACTAGGTCTAAAGTACCACCAGAGAGCCTACGTACCACAGTTTGAGAACCACTGATGTACAGGATAAGGATCTGCCAATATTACAATCATAGTTTTGTCATGTGTCCCACAATCCAGAGCGATCGTACCTGACTTTGTTTGTGAACTGTACTCCTGTTTTGATGACCAGAGGCCTGTCTGGATGCATGGGCATACAGGGCTGTCGTTCCACCACAAATGCACTGCAATACAAAAAACACAGGGAAAATGTTAGCTCTCAAATAACAATCTAACTTTTGGGGATTATCTTTATAAAACTAAGATGAGCCTTAAAAAGGTCTAAAGCAGGACTAAACTAGGCTAGGACTAAGAGCTCTATAAAGAGTAGCAATCACCATGACTTAACTGGCACACATACACTGGTACTAGTAGTAAAAATATCTGATTGCGTTTTTATGACAAATATTGGGTTTGTGATTAGATATTTTGTGATGTGTAACAGTAGTATTATAATCCAGTCAGACGTGTACTGTGTTTTGTACCTTTTCATAAGACTTCTGAACAGGTCGACGATCTTCTCCTCCAGAGCTGGTCTGTGTTGAATGATGGGGTCGCCTTTGTACGACACCTTCTGCTGAAGCTCCTCCAGTTTCTTGATCTGCTGACGGATCTGAAGCTGGGACTCGGCCAACGATGTGATCCTGGTTTAGAAAAGGTCACTCATTATTCAACTCAGTTTGTATATCTGTATATAAATGAGGCAAAATCTGGACAAAAAGGGTCTGAACAAGAACTAAACCAGATTTAACTGGGTCCAAACCAGCCTTAATCAGGTCTCTAACCATGTCTAAACCAGGCCTAAAGCAGTACTAAACTAGAAAGCACTTGGAGATCGCAGACCTCCACCAAGGCAGCTCATTTCCACGGATCACTCCCAAAATCAACTGGTCTTGATCAACTGGTGCAGTATTTTTGGACTAAAGTCGAATTGAATCAATTGTTCCATGTGTCATTCCTGACCTTCCCTGAAAATGTCATCCAAATCAGCTCAGTACATTTGCATGAAGTTGCTAACAAACAAACAGACAGACCAACCAACAAACAGGGCAAAAACATTACCTCCTTGGCAGAGGTAACCAGCTCTAAACCAGGACTAAACTGGACAATGGCGAGGTCTAAATGATGTCTAAACCAGGTCTAATGCAAGATGAAGCAAGACAAGGCTAGAACAGGCACAAAACTGGCTCTAAATTAAACAAAACCGAGACTTGAAAACAGCCAATTGTCAAAATGTTTGTCAAATGGATGTTCAAAATCTCCAGTATTTACACAAAGTTAGGATTTGTGGTGAGGGATAGAATTATTCTGAAAATATAATGAAAACTATGGTGGTCATCAACATTTCTGTAAACCAATAAATATATATTTTTTGTCACCATACAAATAGTCTAACTGTTACTAATGTGTACATTAAATAAACATACAATGTGAGGTACATTCACTAATGTTTCCTACCCAGGCTCTGACATCACCTACATGTAGAGAGTGGAGGGACTTTGTCAAACCCATCTTCATTTGTGATATTTTATGACTGATGCTAATTTCTCCATTGAAAATGTATTACGGTCTTGCTCCAGTTGCCTCCATTAGAACTTTCTGTTACAGACTTTGAAAGGATCTATACATTTGCAGCCCTCTTCTGTGCTCATTATTTTGCAGTAAAACAGGGACCAGAGCTGTAGTATTGATTCTTGTTGCTGACATTTGAAGCTATCAGTTTCTTGGTTAGACTTCCCAGAACATCAGCCTGTTTTTTTCCCTGCTCTCTGTTAAGTGCAGTGGGTTCAGACGGTCAGAGGACACACAGGCTTAAGTATAGAGCTCTAATTGAAAGGCAGTCCTCAGTTCCGGGCACACTGAAGTATGTGTGCTGCTTTCATGACTAATTCTGAAGCATTTGTAACTATTAATTAAACACTTTAGGTTTATGTAGGTCTAGAATATTACCTCCGCCAAGAAATAGCATCTGCCCCGTCTGTCCGTCTGTCGGTCCGTCCGTCTGTCAGTCGGTCCGTTGGGCCGTCCGTCGGCCCGTCTGTCAGTCAAATAATCTAGGCCTAATAAGTAAATCAATATAAAGTGGTTTTAAAGGAGTTATTTTTTTATGGTTTCTCCAAAGCATGCCCGGGGACAGTCTGACAGAAGTGTGGCTGCCGGTCTGCGCCTGCGGCCCCTCCGACCACCACTAACCACGCAACCACATTCATTCATTGGTAATGTGGGTTAAGTGTCTCGCCCAGGTACACAACAACAGTGTACGCTCGGGCGGGGACTCGAACCGGCGACCCTCTGTTTCCACTGCCACCCCAATTCTAATCATTTCATCTCTTCTATATATTCCTTTTCAGTCAGAGGACGTAGACTCTAAGTATAGAGCCCTAATTTAAAGGCAGTGTGCACACTCACACATGTGTGTGCTGTTTTCATGGCTGTTGTGTGCACCAGTGTAAGACCCAGCTGTGTTTACGTTGAGCCGGGCTTCAGAATTTCATCGGAAAGTGATGTTTGTCTTCAGGTCAAGGACCTGTAGACACAGAGTTCTGAGTAACACTTAAACAGTAACAGTATTTTCGTCAAGGTTATGTTATAAGATACTGTTGTTTGTATTTCTGGGCATGCATGACACAATTTTATCTGGTTGCCTCAACATTTTTCAGAAGGCTGCACGATACCTCACTATATCAGCAAACTGTATCAAACTGTATCAAACTGTTAGTCCTCGTTCTTTGGATTTTTAATCCAATTTTGCTAAGACTCGACCTCCTCTCTTGAACCCACAGTAGTTCGAGTTCAGAATTGGCGGCCAGTCTGAACACACCAAGGTTCTAATAGAAAATATATTCCATGTCAGAGTAAAGACCATGGCATTATTGCAATCCATTTAAGATATTGCGTTAATGAATCTTTTGGGATATATTGTGTTACCATCGTTCTGAGATTTTAAACAAACGTACTGAAGACTAGGGCCGTTCAATATTCCATAACCATTTAGAATATTGCATTGGTGATATTATTATGATATGTGGATGCAAGTCAAGACCAAACAAGGGCTAAACCATTCTGATTAAGAAACTCAGGACTTTTTAAATATAGTAATTAAGTAACAACAGATTTGAATGCAACTCTATAAGAGACCAGAGAGTTTCGACAGTCACTGAAAGCCATTGAGACATTCATTAGTTAAAGGTGCCTGGCTCATTCCCGTCACTGAAATCATTTATTGGTCTGGACCTGTCTCAGGTACAGAGCCGTTATGAGCTGGAACTCTCACACATGCAGGAGCTTGTTTGACTCACCACAAAAGAAAACATTGGACACAGGATTATACAGGGTTAAAGACAGCTGTTCATGTATCAGTCTACAGGGGGCGTACCAGGGAAGCTGCCAATATAATATTCCTATAGCTTTGGGCTGACGAGTTCGGCAAACTATCAAATTGTAATTATTATGAAAAATATTGCGATTCAGTTCACATCACATTTTAAACCCGTCTGGAAGCATTAACTCTTGAAAGAAGACACATGCATCACACATGTTTGCAGAAGATATGTTATTCCTTTTTGATTTGCTAATTGCAACAGATAAAATTGCTATTTTGAGTTTCGAGCATTACCTTTATACCAGGGCCTGGGGGCCACATGCGGCCCTTTGGGCTTTTAAATCCGGCCCGCCAAGCATTTTCTCATATATTATAAATGAGAAAATATTGCCAATTTCTCACTCACGTTGTTATAACCTGCAGTCACCAGTTACCTCCACATCGACGTGTTTCACTGAGGTCTGATCGAAGGCTGTATGTCTCATTTGTCATGTAGAAATTTACAGAAGATACAATATCAGCCGGCACACTTTTAACCCCCATGTGGCCTTTGAGTCAAACAGTTTGCCCACCCCTGCTTTATACTATACATTTAACTGGAGATATCACTGGATTTGACGTACATTGGTTTTGTAGTTAAAACACTGATGGCGGTAGTCTTCTGTTTAAGACAAAAAATACAACACAAATCTTGGCTTAATACAATTGTTATATTATATTTTTACCATATCGCCCAGCCTCATTTCATGCCTGGTTTGTTACACTTACTGTCCTCGTCTGTGGGGCCCATTCTCAAAAGCAGCACTGAGGCCCTTCATTGTTTCCTAACATCCCTGTCAATCTTTCAATAATAATCAGTTTATTCTTTAATCAAATTCTATGTATTTTTCTATCCTAACCGGATTTTATGAGGCGCGTCGTCATTCTGGATGGTTTATTTATAGGGTTTCTTCAGAGGATGTGGTAGCGTAGTCTGTTTCCTATAAAAGCATTGTTTTTGTGTGCGTGTGGTTGAGTCAAATACAATAAAGAGTGTAATTGCGACAGTGGTGTTGACCTAACGACTGTAACGACTGTAACGACAGACATAACAACAGTCTTTGGAGCTTCACTCATCAAGCTCCAAGGCCTGTGTATACTTGTCCAGGATGAAACCTGAAAAGCCGGCATCAGACGGATTTCCACATAATCTTAACTACTGCAAGTTCATAGAGGTCAAAAAATATTAGTATTTTTTATTTTTTCTGGGTGGCACGGTGGCTGGGTGGAGTTTGCATGTCCTCCCCGTGTTACCGTGGGTTCTCTTCGGGTACTCCGGCTTCCTCCCACAGCCCTAAGACATGCATGCATTGGGAGAAATTAGTCAATCTAATTTGTCCCTAGTGAATGAATGTGAGAGTGAATGGTTGTCTGTCTGTGAATGTCTCAATGTCAGCCCTGCGACTATCTAGCCATTGTGCAGGGTGTACACCGTCTGCTTGAATATGTCTTCGGTCAAATGTCCGTTTCAAGGTGCAATAATCAACCAACAAAACTTTGGATTATTCGATTGGCCAAATGATCTCAATAATATTGTTAAACCTTATACCAATATAGTCCCATGTCTTTTCTAAACATAGACCAGCACTATTCAACAGGGATGTCATACGTGTAGATTAGGAGTACATGTTTATCTGAGATCTACGCTCCAGGGACTTTTTTATAACACAACCAAATAAACACTGTGGGCGGAGTGTATGCAGATGATAAACGCTTAGCCTGAATGAAAGCTTCCCTTCACCGTAATTAAAGGTATTGCAGAGGTTTTTTGTTCTCATAAAGGAACCATATCATACCTTTTGGGTTTGATGTTGTTTATCTTGCATATTTGATGATGTTTTGAAAGCTATAGTGAACATTTTGGAGCCGTATGCCGAAAAAGCCCAGATTTGGTGCATTGCCCTTTGACTTATTGATTCACCAAAATGAAAATTCAAGACCGATACCGATACCAGTTTGGCCGATATTGATTCCTATGTTAATATATAATACAAATAACGGCTTTCAAAATGTATTTATTTATCCACAAACATTTGAACATAGAGGATCAGGTGACATAAGTCTGTCAACCCCGGCCTATACCTATGTTGTTGAATCCCTACTTTAAGGCCCTCTTTCCCCCTGCTGGACACTACATGATGGGTTAAATAGAACTCTCTGGATATGTTTTTGACAAGGAAAAATCTTTACACTGCAAAAAAGGAATATCTACATCAGTTAAACCCCCAAGCTGTCAGACTACTGAACTCTCAATAATACTGAACTCTCAATAATACTGCACTCTCAATAATACTGAACTCTCAATAATACTGAACTCTCAATAATACTGAACTCTCAATAACACTGCACTTGATCCCTTTACGTAATATGTTTACTGCTGCCGCACTATTTGAAGTATTTCCCACCTGTGAAATACTCTACTTACACATTATTTATATCCTACCTGCACCTTTGCACCTTATTTTTTATTCTATGTTTATTATGTTTATTTATTACTTTTTTGCAAACACTTTTTTTACCATGTACTATTATTGCTACTAATACTTCATGAGTATCTTAGCGAGTCTAACGGTTCTTCCGATCCAAAGCATTTCATTGCATTTTCTGACCCTAACCTGTATATGACAAATAAACTGAGTTGAAGTTGAGTCTCAGGATTTCTGACCAATCGTTGAGCTGAAAGTTTGATTGACAATAAATACAACCAATCAGTCGTAGATGTTACGGAAAGAGGGAGGGGCAAAACCAGCAGAACCCAAACCACGTATATCAAAGAATCAGTCAGAAATAAAGAAAAGTAAACAGACAATGAACAGGGTGTTTTCAATGTTATTATTATTATTAACAATAATAATAATAATGTTTTTATTGATTTATTTTATTTGCAGTTTGGTACTAAATGTCTTTTGACATTTGTCTATGAGTCCTGAGAATGTCACAGCATTGACAGTAAAGCCCAATAATACACAATAAACAGATCAACTTTCATATTGCATTTATTATTTCATAGAAGCCAGCTTCTTCCACCAATATCAAAACTGTCAGAACTTTATTATTCAATCAATGAAAATATTCCTTTACACTGGACAAATTAGGATTTAGACACATGTCAAACGATGGCTGCTGTATGTTCCCATAGTCACTTTGTATCAGAGATGTCATAAGGGTTAAACCCATCACATGAAACCAGTAAACCAATAAAACCAATTTAAAATATCTGCATCTAAATGTATAATAATAATGTACATCCTCTATAACAGACATTCACAAACAATAGAGACACTGTAAAAGATCTAAATACAAGCATTGCATAGATCACCTGATAGATCAGTGAGCACCAAATCAGTGATCACCTGATAGATCACCTGATAGATCACCCAATCACCTGATAGATCACCTGATAGGTCACCTGATAGATCACCTGATCATCTGATAGATCACCCAATCTCCTGATAGATCAGTGATCATCTGATAGATCAGTGATCACCTGATAGATCACCCGATCACCTGATAGATCACCCGATCACCTGATATATCACCTGATAGATCACCTGATAGATCACCTGATATATCACCTGATAGATCACCTGATAGATCACCTGATAGATCACCTGATCATCTGATAGATCACCCAATCACCTGATAGATCACTGATATGAACGTGTTAACTTTAACAAATGTACCAAACAGTTTCTCCATCAGAATACTCAGTATTATATTGCTACAAATACATCCTTCACAAAAAAAACAACTAAGAGACTACAACATGTGTTGTGTTACAATTGAATTCACTGTATTCTGCTCAGTCTGAAGAATAAACAGGCCAACATAAACACAACATTCAAATTCTTCCACAGACTAACTATCTAAACAACTATGGGCCATAGGCAGGTCAAATCCTGGTGATCCAATCCACAAGCCCTGAGGTGGGAGCTCTAACTACTCTGCCACTGTGCAACATAAATGTATGTGAGGGTTTATAACTGACTCTTGTCTGAGATTAGCTCTACAGTTCCAGTTTAACATACAGTACAGACCAAAAGTTTGGACACACCTTCTCGTTCAATGAGTTTCTTTCTGTTCATGACTATTGACATTGTAGATTCACACTGAAGGCAACAGAACTATGAATTAACACATGTGGAAATATGTACTTCACAAAAAAGTGTCAAACAGCTGAAAATACGCCTTATATTCTAGTTTCTATAAAGTATCCCCCTTTTGCTCTGATTACTGCTTTGCACACACTCTGCATTCTCTTGATGAGCTTCAAGAGGTAGTCACCTGAAATGGTGTTGCCCTGTCAGGGTTAATAAGTGTCATGAAAATCAAGAAAACTCATTGAATGAATGAGGTGTGTCCAAACTATTGGTCTGTACTGTATGTCAAACACAGGATATTTTAACATATGTAAAACACAGGATATTTTAACATATGTCAAACACAGGATATTTTAACATATGTAAAACACAGGAGAGTTTAACATATGTAAAACACAGGATATTTTAACATATGTAAAACACAAGAGAGTTTAACATATGTAAAACACAGGATATTTTAACATATGTAAAACACAGGAGAGTTTAACATAT
>JAVQKC010039450.1:0-10081 GCA_036025475.1 Philypnodon macrostomus
ATAAATAGACCACCTTCGGCTATATGCATTGTATTCCCACAAACAATGTCCAAAATAGTCTGGTATCATGCTGTTTGGACATGAAGTCTAAAACATCCCTGTAGATAACCATTGTCTAAAAGCATGGCTCACATGGTTGCCAGACATTGAATGTGTCTGTAGATCTACGGACTAAAAACATATGTAGTCTGTGCCAGTTAGTCTCCATTAGTGTTTGGGAAGTCTGTGCTCACTTTTATGTGCACTGTGTCTGTTAAATGTGTTGTCTGTCGAGGCCATGTGAAGTGTTGTTACTTACACTTTGGAGGCAGCGTCCCTACATGTTACATTGGAGGTTTTTTAGCAATGTAACATGTAGGGACTAATAGCCAATACAATTATTAGTGCAGTAATTTTTTTAGGTGAAATATTACATAAAGTTCCTTTAATTAAAAGTACAGACATACTAAGGGCCAAAAATGTTAAATTAGAAGTATCACACAAAATACTTTCAAATACACAAATGTATTTTCAAATGTACTTAAAGTAAAAAAATAGGTAAGGTATTTGACACTGTGATATATGTGTAATATATCTGAGTAGGTTGAGCTGATCTGTTGGTGGAGCCTCCACTTCATTATGCTAGTTTCTGTGCTAGTCACAGCAAAAACACATGACTTCAAACCAAAACTCAAAGTACTTTGTAATTTACAGCCATTTCAAAATGTAGTTGGGTAAAAAGTAGAAATATTTGCTTCAAAATCAAGTTGTAATTCTGCATCTTTAGTTCTTGAATTGCTTTGTGTGTGATGTATGTTTGTGTGTATTGTGGGTCCAGGGACTGCAGATGGAAATGGGTTTTGAGAGTTATAATCTGGTACAAGGCATATTTTCTCTGTGATTAATACTAATGTACATAGTCCCAGACAAATAAACAAACAAACAAAAAGAATAGCACCATTATTCTCTCAAAAACATAGCCATCCCACCATCATTTTGTAATGTACCCAAAGCAGTGAACTCTCCACCGTCTGTCTGCACTTGTCTTCATTGTAGTGAGCTCCTGTCATAAAAAGTAGATTAAGTTTGGGAGTAAAATTTAGCCCTTTAGTCATATTTGAACAGAAATATTAGATCTGAACTCTCTATGGGAAAAGAAGTCTGACTTGAGCTCTCATTTTTAACATTCTCCACATATTTCAATAAACTCAGCTCATTATAGAGTCCGTCACTGTGTCGGACTGTGACCTAACCGGGGGCAGTATCCATCATTTAGCGGCAGTTTCTGACCTCACTAACAACCTTTAAATAACCTTTCATATAGTATGCACTTGTGAATCCCTAGATTGGTAGCTTTAGCATCAAGCAAAATACATTACCTCAAATAACCAGATCAAATCAGGTCTAAACTACAGTTAAACTAGATATAAATTGGGTCTAAATTGGGTCAACTCAGGACCAACTGACAGCCTACCTCAAACCAGCCCATGTATGTTATGGATTGTCCCTAACCCTAAAAGCACAAGGACCTTATCCACCAGTCCTGGACACATCTATAGCCTGTTCGTCCTGGGAGTGGATCCCTCTATCATGTGGTTCTCCCTAAGGTTTCTCTTTTTCCCATAAATGGGTTTTTTGGAGTTTTTCCTGACCGCGATGGAAAGTCTAAGGGCAGGGGATGTCCTGGGACAGTCCTGTTGTTTGTGTGTTTATTGATTATCTATTAACTTGTTACTGTTTGCAATGACCCTGTTTATTGTTTACATACATCTCTTTTTGTGAAGCCCTCTGAGGCAACTTTGTTGTGATATAGGGCTATACAAATAGAATTGAATTGAACAGGAACAAAACTTAGCCTGCTTGCCACCAGTGAAACCTGTACCATAGATTGAGAACCTTAAATTACTGCTGGCTTGTTACTGCTTTGTACTTTATCCCTGTTGAACTCTACCAAAAAGCACACACAACCTCATCTGGCGCAGATTTGTGACTTTCAACTTAATTGGAAGGAATTAGTGAACATTTAGCATTCTAGAATCCATCAAATTAATCTCCCTGTCTCTTCTTCTCTCTCTTTTAGGAAATCCCAAATGGCATCCAGGATTAACTTGTGGTGAAACTACGCTGAAGTTCACTTTCTATGGCAGCTCGCTAAATTCTTGGAATAATGTAAAGATCTTTTTTCCTCCATATTGTTGGCCATGAATCTTGAAGGATATACCTGGAGGGACTATACAGAGAAACCCAATTGTTTTTAGGTTGGATCACTTTAGGCAGCGGTGGCTAGTGTTTGCATGGGAGTTGGTGGGAGGACCTTTCCACCTTCCAACAGAGGGATTTTACAAACTTCACCATGAGGATATCCACCACCTCTTGCCTTTGTCCATTTTTGGTGTGCCTCTGCTTCATCCAGAGGTGCTACGGGGCGAGCCACCATGTCCCGGCTAAAGTCCTGTCCAAGAACTCCACCAAACTGCCCAACGGGGAGACAGAGGTACACCACAGACCTAAACGAGGCTGGATCTGGAACCAGTTCTTTGTTTTAGAAGAACACATGGGACCGGATGCACAGTATGTGGGAAAGGTAAGTAACAGAACAATAAGTAAGGTCATCAATGTCAATAGAGGGCAGCAGAAGCTTAGGTGGTTGTCTCATTATCTGAAGGTTGTCGGTGTTGTGTTGTGTGGGTAGTGGTCGGACAGACCAGAGGTGCGGTCAAAGACTATAGACCTACAGAGATAGCTTACTACCATCAGTCTAATGTGAATGAACAATGCAATCATTTCTAAAGCAACTTAGTGTCTCTATAAAAAAAACCCCAATGTATTACTATTTGAATTCTGTTTTTGACAACCATATGAACAGAAATAGTAGTTCTTAGAAATGATCTTTACGTATTTAGTCATTGGTTGATTTGGATGTCGGTTCACTCAGCTGCGGTTAAATTTGTAACCAGATTGTAGTTGTTGTAGTTGTACTGTCTGTGTGGGGGAAAATGTATCTTTTGATCCCAAGGAAATTGCTTTAGTTGGCATTTTACTCCCCCTCTCTTGTTTATTTAGAAATGGGTTAGAGCATGAGCAAGCTGTTCTAGTCAGGTAAAGTGTGGTATCAGCATAATTTGTGTTGTTTTTTTTTTTCTGATCTTCTGATGTGGAAATTCCGTGCTTATCCGTGTGTTGTTTTAGTGTCTAACCAAATACAGTACATCTTATCATGTTTTATAACAACACATTATCCCTCCTTCACTGCTACAGTAAAACATAGCCAACACTGTGTTTGCTTGTTAGCCCAAGATAATGACAACTTTTAAGCATCATTTTACTTACAAAGACATTCCCCTGTCTGGTGTCTGGGATCTCAAGTTGCTTTTTTCCAGACGGCTGTACCAAATTTCTGTGAAACCAATATACATGCAGAGACACAAAAAGCCAATCAGAGAAACAATGCATTGTATAAAGGCTGTTCCATTTAAGAAATAATAATAACAAAATAACTAGGCTGTGCAATAAAAATAAAATCACTAAATCTTGCAATTGGGTTTGAAATTCTCAGTGGCTTTGATCTAGATATTGATTGACAATTAGCATGTGAGGTATCCTTTTCTAATGCAACCATTCCATTTTGGCCTTGACTTGGGAACGGCACAGGAACCACACTTGCTTAAAATGCCTTGTGGCTGAATTGAGCAAGGTCATTGTTCACTATTTAGTTAATACAAAGCATGAGCATGAACACAGATGTACAATTAATCAAATTTCATTTTCAAAGTCAGTTTCCATAATCAAGCAGGTCTCTTTCCAAGTATAGGTATAGTGTATGTGTATATATGGGTTTGTTTGTTTTTTGAGGGGGGGTCTTCATTTTATATATTATTTGTTTTTGTTCATTTTGATAGGACAGTGGAGAAGGGTCAGAGTTGAGAGAAACATTCTGCATACTGTCGTAATCCAGATTTGAACCCACAATATCAGGTCTAACTTTTTAACCATTTGGACTGCAACAGTACCAACTGAGCTATACAGGATGACCATGAAATGTCTCTGTATCATTTAAACATGAATCCTATAAAACTGAGCGGACTCAACTTTAATAAGGACACACAGTATCCCCATACCATAATCCTCTCTATATTATATTCATAACAGTCCATGGTTATTTATTGTATTCATTTTTATAGCATGTACTGTCAACAGCTAAAAGAGCCTTTTATTGAACAACTAAACATCTATTTTCCCTTTTCTGTAAATATAACAATAAACTCTGCTGAACTGCTTTGTTCTCTTTTAAGGAGGTACTCTGGTCAACCTTGCTTCAACAATTTTTTAGTAAACATCCAGTCGATGACTCACCAAGGCTGGGGGATAGTTTTTGTGTGTTTGCGTGTTGGGATTTGGTTTGGTTCATTCATGCATCAAATATTATTAGCAAAAAACATGTTTCACCAATAAATAACCTTTCTTCTCTACTTTTGCTATCTCAAAAAGTACAAAGCAGAGAATTACACCTTACTATTTCATACAGTAGTTTAATGAGGTCAATTTAAGAGAGTATAAAAAAAATAGTAGCCTTGCTCATTTTGAATCCATCTTTTTCCCAAGTATGTCATCGCTATTTTAGCTCCGCCTTAAATAAATGCAAAAGGTTATGTCAGGAAGGGCATCTGGTGTAAAAAATGTTGCTACTTATGCAACACCACATCAACAATGCTAAATAACTGAACAATTGTGACCGTGCTCAAACATAATCCAACATGGGGTCACGAGCCTGTGTACCTGTTTTTGTGCTGGTTTCATTCCCCTATAAATGGTTGTCTCAAGTAGGGTATATTGGCTAATTGATACAGGAATATGCACTGAAAAATGCCAAATATTGCTCTACCTACAAATTGTGCAGTAATCATTCACAGTCAATGATCATACAAAACCGCAGTGGGCTGTTGGGTTGATGGGGGAAACCGGGGAAACTGGAGTACCCAGAGGAAACCCACCCAGACTCGGGGAGAAACATGCAAACTCCACACAGAAGTTTCAGTCCAACTAGATTATGTGCATTGAACTCACATGAACTATTTCACATTGATACAATTTAAGACATCTCAAATACTTCATCTAGAATGTGTGGATTAAAGCAGATTTTTTTTTTATAAACTAATGTAATGTAATAAACGAAATGTGAAATTGGACTGAAACTTCTGTGTGGAGTTCCCCCATCAACCAAAAACATGCACATTAGGTTAATCCTACAGCTAGGTACATCCTGACAAAGATCCTGGCTCAAGATCTGGAGATGGGTCCCCGGGCACTGCACCACGGCTGCCCACTGCAGCTGCACACTGCGGCTGCCCACTGCGGCTGCCCACTGCGGCTGCCCACTGCGGCTGCACACTGCTCCTGACAGGTTGCCCCAGTGGCACTGAGGGATGAATCAAATGCAGAGGACACATTTCTCTACGGGGGCAATAAAGTATAACATGTAACCTAACCTACTTAAGTAAACTCAGACAATGAATGATTGTTTTAGTTTGTTTTTGTGTGTGTGTGTGTGGCATCAATGTATGGCACCATGTCTCACAGAGCAGAGTAATAAACCAAACCAAACAAAACAATTGATGTAGAAAGCTCAATACAAGACCACTACCAGAGTCTGGCTAAGTACCACTAGAAAGAGCCTGAGTACTACCAGCGGATCCTGTACCACAGTTTGAGAACCACTGGAGTAGAATATTAGACCTCAGCTGGATTCAATAAACAGCACATTTGAGGTGGAAAGCTGTTTGATATTTGCTGCTGTTGTTGTGCTCGCATGTTTTTCTTTGACTTCAAATTGCCCCGTTGTTGAGACACAGACACACACATGTGCGGTCGGAGGCTCGGAGTGCAGTGCAGTTGAAGGGATTAGTCCGCGCCTGAGTGCCTAGAATAATGATCAGAGCGGCGGAGAAACACATTTTCACTTTTCAGGAGATAAGAGCCAAGGCAATCTGCAAGCCGAAGGACTTAACCAGCTCCCTGTGGCTTATTGTGGCAGTGACAGAAAAAGAGTCACCACCAACCCAACCGCCATCACCCGAACTGTGGCATGCCCTCTGCACAACTGAGAGGAACACCCACGAGTATATTTTCAATTGCACCAGGTTTTGACACAGAGAATATTTTCTAACCATGAGGCGAGACCTGGGTTAGCATGTTTCCAAAGCACTACTGTCCAATTTTATTAAATGGCTTCTTCATTTTGACAGAAATTCTGGCTTTGTTCTGGCAGAAAAGCCATGTCTAATATTTCAGTTCTAACAGGACTATTTTTGCTCAACTTTTATAACACAGGATTTTCCTCAATGGAGACAAGATGACAGCCTAAGAATATAGTGCTTCTGCCAACATCAAAAATGACACATTGAAGACAGTTCTTTTTAGACGGACCATTTATACAATGTTGAAGATGGGTTATACAAATATTCGCATGCAGAACCTCTTCACTTTTTAGTTGATTATTGGTCATTATATCACCAAAACAACGATATTATGGGATCACGTTGGTCTTGTGAACGCGATAACTCAAAAAACTATTTGCCGGATCAGTTTCAACATTTGCACACAGGTACATATCATAAAGATGCCAAACTGTATAAATTTGGGTACTAATATATTGAATATTAATTAAGTCATTACTTTTTCTACTTTTCTAGACAGGTACATATCATGAAGACGCTGAACTGGATTGAGTTTGGTACTTCTATGATTAAAGAATATTTATTAATTAATTAACTAATTAATAATTGCCGTGAGGCACTTAATCCTGTTGAATATAAACAAAATTGCATGCATTTTGGCACAGTCATACGGGCTAGTGTATATTTAATGTACAAAATTTGTCAAAAAACAAAAAAAGTCAAATAGACCGTTCCCATGTTTGTCACGGTTTTGGGCGGGGCCTCTTATTTGCTCGTTAATGATATAATAACCCTTAGAAATCACACGATGTCTGATTAAGGTGCCTGTTGGTGCCGATATACACCTTGCTGTCAGCGTAGGCCTAGTTATATACATAAAACTTATATAACATATTTATGTAGAATAGACAACAGAGGGTTAGCCCTGAGTCACTATGGGCCAACTTGACCCACGTTTTGAGTGGTAATTAAAAACCAGAGCACCCAGTCCAACCCTTGCTGTGGGTTCTAACCCCCTGTGCCAACCCTGTAAGATAAATTGCATATGTAAGATACTTTTCAAAACAGAATACAGAATTAGATACAGGTAATAGCATTTCAAACAGTAAGAGAAAGTTGTTAAGCCTGTCTCAATGATTACTGACTGATTCCTTAGTGGAGGTCTCCAGGTGGTGTGTAGCACTGGATCTTTTTGCATAAACATAAACAGCTAATCAAGGTGTCATAATAAAGCACTAACGAGCAACATAAACATTATTAAGGAACCAATTTGACATCCACGATTAAACCTACAGTGTCTCCTGGTGGTTAGCAACAAAAACACATTTCATTACATGGGCTGGGGACTGGTGCGCTGGGTCCTAGTGCAGTCACCAGACAAAATGACCCATAATTAGACTCGAACACTGAAGGAGGAGCTAGATTATGCACCCCCTCCCCCATATCTCCATTTCTTGATTAAAAACTCTGGACATTAGCGAGTTTTAAATGAGCACTTCTGGCTACAGGGGGAATTGCAAACACTATTTTATCTTTGTCAATAATTGAGTTCATCAGAAGCTGCTAGCCGGTCTGTTAAACTGATGTGTCGTGATTAGATGGGTGTTAAATATGGCGGGCATTAATAGAATTCAAATTATTGGGCGGTAGACACAGCAATTTAAAATCCAATAAATCTTAACACAAATGCAGAGTATATATATTAAGACATAGGCTTGCCTACTGTAGAAGCTGTTTACATACATCAGCAATTTTACATACGAATAAGTAGTTGTTGTTGTGCCATGCAATGAAAGACTGGCACTCTATCAAAAGTAAAAATTAGCAATAGCACCTGTGTCAATTTTTGCAGTGGTGAACAGGTTACTCGTACGTTGGATTCGTTAGCTCCGGTCCCTAATTGTCACGGCATGCCCTCAGGTCCGCTCCGATGCCAAAGCCCAGGGCCGCTGTAGGGGCATGCGCGGGAATCCAGAGATAAACTATGAAAAAGCTTTTGATAAAGATGTAATCAAGACAAAAACAATTTTGTATTCAGTAGATGATTTTGAAATCCTGCACGTTGTGCTCGTTCAGTTTCCTGCTAGCGCGATGTGATCTGTGTTGATTGACTGCGGACTCGGTGCGTACATTTATCGGATGGCGGAGTGGAGATCAGTGTCAGGCTCAGCTCTGTGGAGGCGGTGGGAACGCTCTCATTGACTACAAAGGCTGCGTAATTGCTGCAGAGTTTGTTCTGTGATGGCGCAAGGACGCATGCAGGGGAAATCAGGTGTTAGGTTTTGGATGAATCTTCTCATTTTGGTGCAGCAAAGAAATTTGTGTAACTTTCCAATTTGGAAAACCGAAACTAAGAATACCAATCTACCATAGTGATAGAAAAGGCAGCTTGGAATACAAAGGTGATTAGCATTTAAAAGATGTAAAAACAGGATTTTTTACTGAAATGATAACATGAACTGTGCATGTTTTTTTTTTTTTTTTACTACTAGTACCAAGTCATTTACCATAAGAACATGTATAAATACTTTAGGTTTTGATCTTCATCCTAAATGTCTTTTGGTCAATGTGTGCTGTGCAAAAAATAAATTTTCGTTATGAAGAAGCTATTTCAGTCAAGTAAAAAATGCAGTATAACCAGTAAGTGAATGTGACGTTTTCAATATTGTGTGAGAAAGTGATAACAGCTGTAATACCAAGATCCCAGTAGGAAATACAGTGAGTTGATTTTTCCACTGTCAAAAGGAGAAAAAAAGATTTAAATCCGGGGTCTAAAGGGGGGGTCAGAGATACATTAAAGTTTGCTGTTAGCTTTGAGTCTAGGATAGCACACGAGCAACTTCTGCAAAAAGTGAAGCCGTCAGCCCTGTCAAGCACAT
This sequence comes from Philypnodon macrostomus, assembly GCA_036025475.1. NCBI lineage: Eukaryota > Metazoa > Chordata > Actinopteri > Gobiiformes > Eleotridae > Philypnodon > Philypnodon macrostomus. The sequence goes on from JAVQKC010039450.1 coordinate 9,032, forward strand.
TTTAATCCCCTTCAGGTATCCCATAATCCCCGGCGACACCTGTCTGTGGGGGAGGGGGGGGATGACAGTTTTGTGCATGACTGAGACGGTCTGCGTGTGGGACTGGCCCGTATTGAGATGAGATAGAGTGCTTTTTTACCTGAAGCCAGCCATGTGGATGTCAGTGTGTCAGTTGGCTCAGCGGGAGGCTTTGAACTCCGGCAGGTTACAAACTGAATGGTAATATTCCAGAACTTATAGCCTGAATGAATAAAATGTGAAGGGAGAAACAGCAGTGGACTGTCTAAGGAAGGACAGAAGAGTGGAACTTGCATCAGCTACGTTTTTACATTTATTTGGGGCTGTCACTATAGCCAGTGCTGTTTTTTATATTTAGCAGTGTACAAGCACAATTCTATCATATAGGTTTCAGGTTTCAGGCATATACTAACAATAACGATGCAAGAATGAATTTCTTCCATGGATAAAGTATAATAAACGATACTGGCTTAGTCTTTTTGTTAAACATCAAAAAATTCATTATTTTTAGTGATACATTGCAAGAACCTAACTTGATCAAATCTGCCTCAAAACAGTGTCCAAAAACGACGCTGCTGTTTTGCCATGGTTAGTTTATTTGGGGTACATTTTTTTGTATACCGTATTTTTCGCACTATAGGGCGCACTGGATTATAAGGCGCACAAGTCAGTCAGTCAAACTTTATTAAACGCGTTCACAGTAACTCTCAACATTGTTCAAACGTTAATGGTGTAGTCACAATAACTCTCAACATTGTTCAAACGTTAATGGGTGTATTCACAATAACTTTCTACCTTGTTCAGTTGTAACACGTAAAAAAAAAACAGTCTGATACCGCTAAATCAAACGTTAGGGTATTCACAATAACTTACATTTATTTCAGTTATAACACGTCATAAACGTGTCTCTTGACAGGTGCCATTTTGGGGTCATATATAAACACTAATAATAATACACTACTAATATTACGGTGAAGCATAGTACCGGTATGTATTACTCCGCGACGCTCCTGACTCCCGGAGCTTTGTAGT
>JAVQKC010039472.1:0-17606 GCA_036025475.1 Philypnodon macrostomus
AAGATATGTGTCCAGAAAACAGATACAACCGAAGAGGACTTTTGGTGAAGCAAAATCGGTCACCTCAGAGAATGGCCCTCCTTGGTATTCATTTTTGACAATGTGGCCCTCAGTGAAAAAAGTTTGGACACCCCTGTTTTAGACAGAAAATTGTATCTTTTTTTATATGCTTTACAACTTTTTGATTGTTGCTGGTATTTGGTAAATTCTCTGTCATCTTGGGCTTCATTCAACATTAATACTACATGCACGCTCTCCAAATCCATTGTTTTTTGTTTGTACATTGAAATCTTAAAACGTGATTAACATGTAATTATCTCTCCAATTTTTTATAATTAGCATGTTGGCTGTGGGTGTGTTGAAGTGCTTAGTTCACACAGGGGTCACTGCCTCTTAAATATTTATATAGATACACCCAGAGATCCTTGTACAAAAATTCACTAGCAAAGGAGATCTTTTGGAGTTAGATTTTAAATGACAGGTCATCCCAAAACCTGCACTGGGCCTGGAGCAGGTGTTGTCCCTTGAGGCAGTCCCGTAACCGCGGCACTAAGCCACTGCTCAGCCTCCGTTGCCCTCTTTGACCAGTCGAACCTAGAGAAGATAAATGGGATCAAAATATGGTGCTACCTGCAGATGGTGCCTACAGTATAGTCTAAAGTCCTCCACACAACTTCCTCAAAGCTGCTGCTCTTAGCTTTAGCCGCAGACTCAAGGGGAACAGTGGGAAGGAGGGAGGGGCGGAGTACTGCACACTTTCCTAAAATAGAAGATGGTATCGTCCTAAGTAGTTTCTCTTGTTCCCCAGTTGTGGAATAACAGATCAGTCCGGGCTTGATACATTTTGAAAACTAAATGCTCTGGATAGGCTCATTGTATGGACGCAGCTGTCTCATCGCTCCCTTGTCAGTGAATGTGTGAAAGAGAATTGAAAGTAGGCATGCTGAAAACTGCACTATAAAATAAAAAAAAATCCCTGAAAGTTCACTGCTAATGTGCAAGTATCACAAACTTCTAGTCTGTAGCTTAACTTGGGTTAACCCTACAAACCTGATCTCAACACCACTGAGTTTGTCTGGGGCTAGCATGAAGAGACAGAAAGATGTAAGCAGCCTACAACCACTCAAATAGTTTCATCCTATTTGTCCCTACCTGTCCTTTAAAACTGTACATAAGTAGATCTTTATAGGACGCATTTAGATGTTTCTTCTTTATAAATAAAAACGAAATAAATATAATATTTTTAAATTTACTTAACAGAGTGTCCTCAAACCTACCTAACATATCTGCACACTATTGTATGTATTCAGGACTGTCAATATTGCATCGAATTCTGACATCTCCCGACTGGAGCCACCCGTGTCAATCTCTGTGCTCTCATCTTAATGCATATTGACTTCAGATTAAATTTATAAGCACAACACTGGTCTGGTATCGAAGGGTCAGAACCATTAACATTTTATGAGAACCTGGAGGAAATATGAGAGAATCTCTGAAGAATTCACCAGTAAATGTCTCACACCAAATAGAGAGTGTATCACTGTGATTTATAAGGTATTCAGTATGCATTAGGCTATATGGGGCAGATAATTCTTTATGGGCCACAGGCACTTTGTAAAACTATTATTACCTGTATAGTTCACCTGGATTTATTGCACTGCCGCTGCGACCAGATGTAGCCAATAAGATGGCGGCATTGATAAAGTGTCTGCGATCTGCTTGTCACTATTGAAGTAACAAGTCACAGGCAGAGGTCAAGAAATACAGGGTCTTTTCTGTGAAGTGGCTCTAAACCAGTATATAACCAGGTTTAAACCAGGTTCCAAAACATTACTACGCCATGTCTAAACCAGGACTAACCAGATTAATACATTTTTGGAAGGGATGCACCGAGTAGTAGAACCATATACATAACTGCTTTACGTCTATTTATTAATCCATAAATATAATTTTTATTGCATTTTAAATTAAAATTAGAAACTTTAAATGGTCTTTTCTTTCTCTGGCTGTCTTAAACACAAAATATTAGAAGTCATCGTTTTTGCACAACAGATTAACATCAGTCATCTGTAGAGTCCGATACCGCCAATATATCTGTGCATCACAAATTTTTGGCAAGGCTCGACACTTTCTGGTCAAATCTGGGCTAAATAAAAACCTTTATTTAGGATCACTTAAGTGTCTGGGATCTTCTTTCATTACTGAAGTAACATGTCAGAGACGAAAGCTAAAATCTAAACCAGGACTAATCCAGGGCTACACCAGGTCTAAAATCTAAACCAGAACTAATCCAGGGCTGTACCAGGTCTATCATCTAAACCAGAACTAATCCAGGACTATACCAGGGCTAACATCTAAACCAGAACTAATCCAGGACTATACCAGGTCTAAGGTAGATTTAAAGATAAACCATGATGTCTTAATTATAGCCAATAAGATGGCAGCATTGATAAAGCGTCTGGGATCTTCTTGTCATTATTGAAGTAACAAGTCGAATGCAGAGAGGTCAAGAAATACAGTGCCCTTACCATAAAGATTGGCTCCTGGCTGTATTGCCCATTGGGGATGTGTCACTGTGGAAATGTCAGGGGATAATGTGCGATCAACAGGGCCTGGCTGGGGAAGGTCAGCGGCTCTCCTCTCCAGCTGAGAACCATGGACTCTTCTGCAGAAAGCAAGGACTCTGCATTGACCAGATTAGTGGCAAAAACAGGGTAGCGGAAATGTCACAGTGCCTGTCTATTTACCGGTCAGACTGTCAGCACCTTAATGTTTTCTTAAAAATTGACTATCAGGCTTGCCTTAATGTATAGTGTGCATTGGCAGTTTTGTTTGCACATGCCCCGAGGTGAGACAGAGACACACTAGACAAGCTGTCACAGACACTCTCTCCCTGCAGGGACTCGAGAGCTTATTGATCCCCCAGGGACAAACTTGTCATTTAGCCTTTTTTTTACTTCCACGAGGGTAAGGTCAGAGAGCAGTCCTCCAAAACAATGACTGCTCTTGTGGGGCTTGAGTTGAACCAAGACCCGGCAGGTTTTACCTATAGCAAGATTGAGATGTTAATTTTAGCATGATGTATATTGGGGGTGGGCAAAATGGTAAAAATATAATAGCACAATTTTATTATGCTAAGATCCCACTTTTGAATTGATCGTGAAGACTATTGCTACACTTAATACTATGTATTTCCCCACATATTATAATAACACTGTAACAGTAAAAATAACCGCGAAGAGTGAAGAATGAATAATGCATTGTAGCACAATTCAAGATTCAAGATTAGCAGATCTTTTACTGCGATATCACACGCCCCTGATGCACATTTTGTTTTGTCTATGTTCAATTATAAAGGACTTTTGCTATGTTTAACTGCTTCTAGTAAAATAACATGGTTTGCATGTGTTCCTTGTGTCTGGTTGGGTAATGGATATCCTCATCAGAAAACCAAACTCCTAATTTAATTGGACCCTCTCTTTTGTGTGTGTTTTGCAGAGGCCACAGACTACAGCGATGCAGACACTCTCCCAGATACCTACCCATCAGCACCAGCAGAGCCTCTCCCTGAATTCCTGCTTGAACCAGAGGATGCTTTTATTGTAAAAAACCGACCGGTCCAAATGAGATGCAGGGCATCTCCGGCCACACAGATCTACTTCAAATGTAACGGAGAATGGGTCAATCAAAATGACCACATCACCCGGGAGAGCCTGGACCAAGTCACAGGTACGGTACTGAAAATACAAACGAAAACATGTGATATTATACTGCAATAATAACATAGATTAGAAATTAAACTAATAAAATGTCATTTTTTATGGAGAAATTAACTAAATTAGTGACATTTCGTGTCAATTGTTTATTTATACTTTGCAATATTTGGTGGCTATTGGCTAATGTTAATGTTCTTCACAGAAAATGTCTCAACATTTGTTTCATTTCTGTCCACACTTTTTAGAATGTTACAAATACAAAGGGTCTCTAAGGGTAAACTAGGGTTAAATTTGGCAAAAAACTAACCCAGGTCTGTACCAGGTCTATTCCAGGACTAAAGCAGACAGAGATAGATTACATTTGCTGCTACATCCAATGCTGACATCTCAATAACTAACTTTGCAACATATTGTGCATTGCTCCTGTAACTACAGCTGTCCACACACATGCATGTCACCTTGTATTTCTCAGGCATAAACACCATCCTCAATTACAAACATCATTCTCAACTACATAATCTATTATCTCCTATAGGGTTTTATGTTCATGTTAACTGCACTGGCCGACAGCCAATGCATTATTTATATGCAGAGTGAAAAATATGCCCGGCTAATCTGTCTCCTGCTTCTCTCTCGCACAGGTCTGGTGGTGAGGGAGGTGGATATCTCGGTGTCACGGACCCAGGTGGAGGAGCTGTTTGGTCTGGAGGATTACTGGTGTCAGTGTGTGGCATGGAGTTCTGCAGGCACCACAAAAAGCAACAGGGCATATGTTCGTATTGCATGTAAGTACAAAATCAGTAGTGTTTAGTCAGGACTATACTATACAAGATGAGTGCATATTACATGGGAGGAGAGGCTACAGGTGATAAGCAAATATTATATTTCATTACAAGATTAATACATATGTTTTTTCTTATCCAAGTGCCATTTTATTGGAATAAAATGAGCCTCAATTGGGAATAATTATTGTTAAAAATACATTACTAGACAAGGACAAGATAGGAACCAGACCAGGTCAAAACCAGGGCTAAACGGTATTTACTTATAATCTGTACCTAACTAGTGGTCCACACATTAAATGCTAGCACCATACCAGAGCAGGACTAAAATAGGAGCAAAACAGCCTTTAAAACAACAATAGACCTTATTACCGCTACCTGCACCGCAGTTTGAGAAGCTCTCGTCTTAAAAATGTCTTTACTTTGTGAATGAGGCACAGTGGGAATGAAAGTGAGGAGAGGAAATGCACATATGTATGCTATGGCTTTTTACTGTCAAATGTGTCAGCTTAAGTGTATATGCAAATGTACATGCAGTAGCACTCTGTCTGGGCCTCCTTGGTAATGTATATGCCATGGTATGACTGACAGCTTACGTGTTTATGGAAGCATGCATTCACAGAGGAAAAAAGACAGATTGACAGGGGCTTTTAGGGGCTTGTGTGTCTGTGTGTGTGGTTGTGTGTGGTTGTGTGAATTCTGTATTGTTACCATGACAGCCAAAGGGAATGTGATAAACATAGTGTCGCTAAGTTGTGTCAGAATGCTGACTGCACGTTTGTGTCTTCTTCTTCTCTTGGTTCAGACCTGAGGAAGAACTTTGAACAGGAGCCATTGGGGCGAGAGGTGCGGCTTGAGCAGGAAGTGTTGTTGCAGTGTCGCCCCCCGGAGGGCATGCCAGCTGCTGAGGTACCCCCACACCTGAATAACTCTGAATTTAACATCTTATATCATAACAGTGCTCTATGGGTGCAAGAAAATGAGACAGCTTTTTTACAATTACTGTGTGTGACAAATGAAAGGAAAATTACGGAATCCAATATTGTTATAAATGAGTAAAAGCAAATGTTTGTGATCACAGGAGAGATTTAACTAGTAATGTGGAATATATTGTATTATATATTGTGTGTGTGTATATATATATATATCACTGACATGAAGTTCTTGCACATGCAATTTAAAAATGTATCAAGCTGAAACTGGTTTTGTTAAAGCAATCAATGAAACTCTGCAGGTCTTGGTTGTAACAAGTGGTTATTAGAATGCTGTCATTTCAAACCCGTGTGGCATTTTCACCTAACTATTTTCTGTCAGTCTTTGAGATGTGATTATGTGTAAAAATTCATGTAGATGTGCAGTTTCTAAACTGCTCTGTAAGATAATTACATTTAAAAGCATTAGAACTGGTGTATCTAAAACTATGTACAGTGAGTGTATTGACTTATTTGTCTATATAAACATCATGCACATTTGCCCTTAGGTGGACTGGTTGAAGAATGAAGATGTGATCGACCCTTCGCAAGACAACAATTTCTTGATCACCATTGACCATGACCTGATTATCAAACAGGCCCGGCTCTCAGACACAGCCAACTACACATGTGTGGCTCGAAATGTAGTGGCTAAAAGACGGAGCAGCACGGCTACACTTATAGTATATGGTAATGAATCTCGTCCACTTCACATTCACGTTCAAGAGTCACACTTTTACTGATTGTGCCATTGTATTTCTTTTTTCTTTAGTCAGCGGCGGTTGGTCATCGTGGACTGAATGGTCGGAGTGTAATGCCCGATGTGGCCAGGGGTGGCAGCGACGGACACGTAGCTGCACTAATCCTACACCACTCAATGGCGGAGCTTTCTGTGAGGGTCCACCAGTGCAGAGAGTGACCTGTACAACGCTGTGTCCAGGTATACTTAATCAAAGGGATTCTGCTCAACCAAGCTAAAGCTGTTTCTCCAATTTAAATAATTTGGGCCCATGCCGATTTGAGATCAGCATCTAGGGACAGAAAATTGGATAACATATTGAGCACTACTAGAAAACAATATCAAGTAGTTGTTGTTGTAATTACTTATACACAAGGCCATGTTTTGTAAAAATATTTTTCGAATTGTGAAGGACCTATGCCACTATTTAGTTGCTAATCATATACGCAGACACAGTGTAATACAGTACAGATTATTCGAGACTCCCTAAGAGGCAGGACAATTGTGCAAAGCCAATTGATGTCCACATCGAGTATGTTGAAAAACATTAGCTCCCAAAGTGTAGAAATAAAAAGCTATATTGAGTGGAAAAAGACTGCGCCCCACACTACTTCCATACAATACTTTTGATTTGATGTATTAACTCGATACTGGTGAAATTGGGTTATATCCAAGGCACAAAACCAGAGCACAAGCATGAATCATGATCCTTCTCCACAGTGGTTGTACAGTGACTCATTTTGATTCATCTTGCTGTTTTCTTTTTGCAGTGGACGGAGGCTGGACCGACTGGGCAAAGTGGTCGGCCTGTGGGACCGAGTGCACTCACTGGCGCAGCCGCGAGTGCCAGGCCCCGCCCCCGAAAAATGGAGGGAAGCACTGCAGCGGGAGTATGATGGAGAGCAAGAACTGCACTGAAGGACTGTGTACAAGAAGTAAGAATAACCAATATAAGGCTCAGTACTGGGGAGATGTTTTTGAAATTGAGTAGTAATGCCTTACACCAAACCGTCTCGCGGAGGCGGAACTTCAGCAGAACGTTTCACACTCACCTTAAAAGCGGGAACTTTGGCAGAATGATTCACGCTCACCTCAAATGTGCCAATTCACACCAGGGACTTTCAGACGCGGTTCAGCAACGGCTCGTGTGTTTCTGCCCTCTGTATTGTACACTGAATCTTGGTGATTCGGGTCAAAAAACAGGCTAAACATACCTATTTGACAAGATGGATGCGACAGTGGGGCATGTCTAAAACTTAGCACTAGCTCCAAAAGTGCCTTCTCTTTCTGAGTATAATCCTGGTAAAATACGTGCCTGGGGTTGTAAACAACTAAATTCCCTTGTACAGCAACGCCTCGATGTTTATTTCACCGATACGTGCTTCTGTGCTTTTATTTTGAAAGTGTTATTTTCGTAATTCCGCGCCTATACTTCCTGTTTGGCCGCCATTACCTCAGGATATTGACTATCTCGAGCAGCGTGGAGCCACGCCTGAAAGCCTGCGGTGTGAATTATTACTGATTACAACTGAGAGCAGTTCGCTTTCAGTTTCAGTGTTCAGTGTAAATTAGAGGTTAGCTTATAGTTAAGAACCATGTTCACCTGGTTTAGCTCCACACACCTGATCTCAACATCATTGAGTTTGTCTTGGATTAGCATGAAGAGACAAAAAGATGTAAGAAGTCTACAGCCACTGATTAAATTGTGGAAGAAACCTACTCATCCTTCAAAAATCTATATACATAAGGCTAAGTGAGGGCTCATGGTTTTAGATGTTTCTTCTGATCACGCACTAAAAAATAAATAGCATTTTTTTAAAAGCTATTTACCTAACAGCATGTCCTCAAACTTGCCCGAAGCATTTGCCCTGTGCTATATTTATACTAGAACACCCTAAATGCCATTTGAGCAAGAAATTGACCAGTTTGATACAGGTTTATTCCGTAATCCATTCACACTCTGTCATTACATAAGGCTTGATGAGGTTGTGTAGAAGCGGTCCGACCAGGGAACATATTTCATTACAGAAAATTGTTGAAAAGTGTGTTTTGGAGCCAGCCTTTGGGGTCAGTTCTCTCACAGCATATCAGCTCCATCAGGTGCATGATAAATTGATAAAAGCCAAACCCTCCCGGCTGCGATATCTTTGCTGGTAGTTCAGAGAGCCATGAGTTGTATTGCATTTCAAAGCTATTTGGTCCATAACAGTATTCCCGCAGTGCATATCTGTAGCAGCAGACTGATGAGAACCTGAGTGATGCAGAAGGAGACATGAAAAGGTAACATAGCCAAACTGCAGATGCTTTATGGAAGGAATAGGCTTGGTTCACAAATAGAAAGTTGTACACACATTTTTGTAGGTTAGATTCTATTTTATTTTGCATTTGTTTCTTATTTTATCTTATTGCTTAGTGTATATCACTGGGTTGATCTGATTTCTCTGTGTTGCTGATGTTCTAGGACCAACATTCAAGGTGTTGGTTTTGGCAGGATTTTAACTGGTTAGGACCAGAGCCATGGTTAGGGTGAAGGTTCATTGAAAAGCTGGTCCTGGACCAACTACTAGAATGATGGTCCTGGAACATCGGCAACACAGGGAAATCAGATCGCCATATCATTGATGGAAGAGGGCAGAAACTATATTTTGATTCTCCTGTATGTCTACATAGAGAAATTGGCAAGAAAGAACTAGACTAGGCGATATGACCAAAAAATTATGATGGTAATGGTTTATCAAGACATATTGTATGGGTATTGTATGAAGTTGCATCATAATATAATTTATTTGCATCATTTATCCGTATCATGGTAAATTCATATTATACAAGAAGAAAAATAACAATATTCAGTATCAAACGGTATACAGCCCAGCCCAAAAAACAGACATCTAAAAAGCACAGATGGCAGAAGAAGGAAGATGAGAGTGCAAGGCTAAAAGTGCACAAGAAGTGGGAAGCGAGCATAACATTGAGAAATTAGCAGAAGGGGGACGAGAGCATATGAGAGTGAGTCAGACATGCACTGACACCCAATGTGCAGCCTGCAATGATCTGCAAGGGATCCAGCTGACAGCATGTTAGAGACTCAGAGATAGACCAGGCCAGCACTACATTAAAGACAGTACTTGCATCGCATAAGGCACAGATGTAGCACAAATGTAGCTATAACTCTGTGACATAAAGAGGCTTCAACACAGCAGCTAGATTAGACATGCACTGTGCAATTTGGATGTAGAGTTCTTATAAGAAAACAGAGCAGCTCACACATGTTATGCTGACCACAATACATTTTCATATGGCAGATCACAATAGTATGTCAATGTACTGTTGAATACGATCATATTTCAATGAGGATGTGATTGAAAGTGCATAGGCCAAGGAACTGCATCATATACACAACAACCATTCCTCTGAAATGATTATATTAATGTTATAATCAGGAGTCAGGACCACACCAACCAAGACCATGGCATTATTGAAATGCATTGATGATGATACATTAAAAGTGTACAGATGCATAATATTAAATCTAAAGAACCAGTCTAGACTACTACCTCAAATACAGTTTTTATTGGTGTACAATACTAAGGGATTTTCAAACCAACCACAAATGTTCTGATCGAAAAACAATCACTTTTCATATAAGCGGCCACATAGCAATTTCAACATCTTGTATAGGTTTTGTACTGTTGTGGTTTTAATACATTTTTTGCATCAAAGGAAGCTACAGCAATCCTGAACTAACACATTGTGACTTGCCAAACACTCACTCATTTGTTGAAGGTTATTTTATCAGTACAAGCCATATTTCTGCAGCACGTCTTTTTTAGTTTAATTTTCTATTTTCATATTGATGAGCTATTGTTTACTTTGGCAATGCTGCTTTGAATTATGTTATTGCGTTGCTCATTTGCATAACAACTAGTCCATCCACTTTAAGTTGTGTTATTTTTTTCTTTCCCATTTTTTCTTTCTTGTTCAAACAGATAAAAAGATTTCTATTGAACAGGCAAGCCATCGTAAGTTCACCTTCTCATGACTTCACTTGTGAGCTGGCCTCTCCTGTCCTCTTCTCTTATGCTGTTTGTGTCCTTATTCTTTATGTGTGTGCATCTGTGTTCGCACGTGGCACTCAATTCATACAACAATGTGTGTCCGGGCTTTCTGTCCACACTTTGTTGTCAGCTCAGATTGGATTGAGTGGAGACATTTCTTACATCTCTTACAACATAGAGGTATGCAATCATATAAACATAAAATATATCAATCTGAAAATATGTTTGCATCATGATACTAGATTTGATAAAATATTTACTGTATTTTCCTCTATATTTCTTAAAATTTGCTAAAAGGGATATATTTGGGATCATATTGTGAGGTTTGAATACACATAGTGATAGTGTTTTTTTTTTCATTATCACTGCTGCAAGTAAGAAAGAAACATAAAATGATATTAAATGCTTATTCACAGCACCTCAAAATTCATTTGACTCATGCTTACGTTGACAAAAACATAATATACAATCTCCAATAGAAAGAGAATTGCCCCTAAACTGGAACTCTTTGATCTGAGGTAAAAGCATAAAATGCTCTTGATTTGTGTCAGACAGTTCTGATACAGTTTACATTTGAACCCATAATTTCCTTTTGGCTCAGTGTGTCAGGGCTCAGAGGAGAAGCTGTGGTAATGCACCTAATTCACTATTGTTCCCTTTCGTGGTAATAAGTGCAGACGTCTGTCGGATTCACTTCCATCGCGCCATGTGAGCAGCCTGCCTGCCTCCGGCTGCTCTCCCCTGCTCCCTGCTCTGCACCGACTGTGCTTTACGCCAACTTTTTTCTTCTTCTTCTCTTTTAAACCGGGGCCTTTTCCTGAAGCTCTTCTCTTCTTATCTCCTCTCTCAGCGCCGCACTCATCATAATCCCATCGTGCTCTCAACAAATCAAAACCTTATCTCATGTCGTCCCTCTATTGCCTTGTCTCTAGGTTCACTGTTTATCCAATTGTGTCCGCACATCCTTGTGTATTTGTTTCACATAAAGATGCTCGATATTAGTTATATGTTGAATATTGTGATAACAATATGACAATATTTGAATACACATATTAATTTAGGGAAGACTTTACAGACCATAGACAGTAAATATTAATATATAAAAAGGTACAAGGTTCTGCACTCACTGGTTAAAATGATGTCTGAACCTAAAGACTAAACTTAAAGACTCAGAACAGCGGTCTAAAACAGGACTAAAAGGCCACAGTAAATCAGAATGAATTACACTTATTGTAGTACTTAGTGTAAATGTACTGTATTTATGTCAATACATTTATTATGGATAATGCTGTTGTACAGCTCTAGTTTTACACCAGCTTTACTCTATGCCTTCTCCTGTTGTGCCTGGCTCACGTGACTCACTTAGGTCAGTGTCCAGAAGTTAGGACAAGGCAGGCGGATGTGCAGAGGCCCACTGACCCGTCATAACCTTTACCCCAGCGGGACAACAGAGCAGGGCCCATCGGGGAGTAGGTGAAGCTAAGGGCAACCGTACCCTACTGTAATTCGATTGGAGCTCACACTGATGTAAGACGCTCCTCCTTCTCCAAGCAGCTACATGTTTCTGATGCCTTCATGTATTATTATAGTGTTGTGTTAGCCGACATCTATAATTTAGACGCCACTTCAAATTTTCCCTTTGCCTGCTACAAAGTCACAGCCACATGGAGCATTTTAATTGGATGCCTTTAAACTGCATGAAGCACCTTGTTTGCTTTCCAATCGGACTTCCTGCTTCAGATAGAGGAGATATGAAGATGGGATGTTTGGCAGCTGTCTGGCTGTAGGGAGAAAATAATGATCGGAGTGGTAGTTTTAGTGCATCTTTTGATAAACCTGAGGCAACACTGCAGCTGTGCAAATGGGGCAAGATGATGACTCATATAAGCCCTTTATTGTATTACCAATAATGGAGAAAAGTGATTAACTAATATTATGTGAGCACAAATAGCTAATCAAAACATGTAAAGTTTCATATCCAGTGAGCGGCAATTTTGTGGCCGAAAATGCCGTGATTGACGTACTAGAATAACCACTTGTTACAATATATTTGGCAGAAGACTGTATTTAGGTCTCAGTACTATAGGTTGCCACTAGGGGAATTGGCTACACTACAAAGTAAACAGCCCTAAATCTACTCTTTATGACACATAATATCTACACACACATCTAGTTGTCTGTCCACATGTCATTTCAAAATGTAGTAAGCATACATATAATTAGCTTCAATATTACCTGTTCCTTGTAAATCTCAGCTTTCCCTAACCCTTCTGTGTCATATGCGTCTCACGCTGTCACATCCTCACCATCTGTCTCTACACGCCTCTTGCAGCCCTAGCCCCTGGTATGGGTGTCGCGGTCTACGCTGGTCTGATGGGGGCGCTGTTGCTGTGTGTGATCCTGGTGCTGTGTGTGGGCGTGCTGGCGTATCGTCGCAGATGCCGCCATCTCCGCGGTGACATCACGGACTCCTCTTCTGCTCTCACCGCCGCCTTCCACCCTGGCAACTACAAACCACCTCGACAGGGTGAGTTCTTACAGCCATTACTGAGAAATGTACACATGTATTGCAAGCTGTCTGTTTTTTTAGATGTTTCTATAACAGCTCTAACTTTTGTCATGAATTCCAATAGACACATAAAAGTACAAAACAAAAAATGCCCTAATACACAATCTTTCCAATTACTTTCTTCTGCTGAGGCACTGACCGTCTCAGGTGCTGGAAATGCTCATCTTTATGTAATGGAGTAGATGGAGTAAGTCGTAACAGGCACTAACAGTTGTGATGCTAACAGCCATGCTAATTATTATAACTTTTATGACACACTTTTTCTATTGCCAGTTAATGTAGTGAAGTGGGTGTGGCCAGCAGGGGGAGGAAGGGCCTTAAACTGTACATGTACCTGATGTAGCCTTTTTTAGCAGAGAGAAAGTTGTAAAAAATGGGGTTGTTGTTAAAAACATGAAATGCTAATCTAGAAGAGCACAGTATTAATTGAAAAAGCTTGAATAAAAGGCATAAATGGCCCCTTTAAGAGCTGTTTATCATATTGTGTTTTATAATTCAAACAAATGGACTCTTGATTTTACCACTATCTCTTCTCATTCTCTATTCTTGACTGTGCAACTTTTTAACATTTTGTCACAGTGCCCCTATCCTCTGTACTCGCCATCAAACATTAATTAACAGCATTAATCAATTTCTCCTGCATCACTTTCAGCACTGGGCCTGTGTCATCCCCGCGATAAAAAATGTTCTTATTCTTTTGCTCTTGTGTGCGCAGATAACACTCACCCCCTCCATCCCTCGGCTCCTCCTGATTTGACGGCCACAGCAGGACATTTTCGGGGCCCGCTCTTCTCCCTTCAACACGGAGTCAACGACAGCCCTCACAAAATCCCCATGACGACCTCGCCCTTACTTGACCCGCTATGTCCCAGCCTTAAAATTAAGGTGTACAACTCATCCACACTGTCCTCGTTGGAGCTTCCTGGAGACATGTGCGGGGGAGATGGAGAAATCCTAAGCTTAAAGTCAGTGGGGACGGTCGGCCGAGACATTCACAGTCACACACTGTCCAGAGAGCCAGGCCTTAGTACTAGTGCTACACTGGGTCATCTGGGAGGACGCCTTACTATCCCAAATACTGGTAAGAATGATCACATATATGTATCTTTTATTATATCGGCGAAACAACGATATTATGGAGTCATGTTGGTCCGCTTCTGCAGATTCTACGTGCGAACACAATAAATCAAAAATATATTGCCGGATCAGTTTCAACTTTTGCACACAGGTACATACCATAAAGACGCTGAAATGGATTGATTTTGGTACTTCTACGATGATTATTAATCAAGTAATTAATTAATTACTGCCCAAACTGTGAACGCAATAACTCAAAAAGTCTGTGCCGTATCTTTTTAAACTTTTCTAGACAGTTACATATCATGAAGACGCTGAACTGGATTGACTTTGGTACTTCTACGATTAATGACAATTAATTAATTGCCATGAAGCACATTACTTGAGCCAATAATCCTGTTGAACATAAACAAAATCGCATGAAGTTTGACACAGTGATCCGGGCTAGTGTATGTTATTAATGTACATAGGCACATTACAGAGGTCAAATAAAGAATGCCTCTATAGCGCCCCCATGTTTATGACCCCTATGGAACTATGGACACACTTACTTTGGCAGAGAGCAATGAAACTTGGTACAGTGATTCTCCACAGTGTACCCAACATAAAATATTATAATGACCCCACCCTACAACAAACAGAAAGTCAGCCATTTTGGATTGAAATTGGGAAGGTATATTTGACAGCCTCTAACTTGCAGAAACTTTGCCCTGAAATACCTAATTACCCCCACGCCTTTAACACATCTGACCAATATGATGGCAGTTACCTCTATAGCGCTCCCCATAGACTGAAAGAAAAATTTAGGTTTAGGGAATTTTACAAAATTTGGCAAAACTTTCTCCACAAACATCTAGACAAATCAAAAAAGTCAAATAGACCCTTTGCATGTTTGTCATGGTTTGGGGGCGGGGCCTCCTAATTGCTCATTAACAATATTAATACCCTTGGAAATCACACAATGTCTGATTAAGGTGCTTGTTGGTGACAGTTGTGGCAGACGTATGGGGCCGTTTGGCCGATATACATCTTGCTGTCAGGAACAACAGCACAGGCCTTATTTGCCTATGTATATTAACTATACCATTGCCCGGATCACTGTGCCAAAATTCATGCAATTTTGCAAAAATTATTTAGTAATATATAGTTTACTTCAGCAGAGCAGTCCTACTAAATGATATGCATTCAACTCACATGGACTATTTCACATTTCCAGATGCTGTATTTTTTCCATTTGCTTATTGTAGTAAATACGTCAGCTTTAATCCACACATTCTAAATTGTATTTGGGATATCTTCAGTTTTATTCATGTGAAATAGTTCATGTGAGCTAGATACACATATATCTAGTTGGACGGATTTACTTAGACTGAGACAATGAAAGAATGTTTGTGTGAATGTTAGAGTTTTTCAGTGTACTGAAGTAGCAGTTTTCTGTTAAATGACTGTTACCATATATGCACATATAGATCAACATCACCTCTTGATCAGTGTCCTCCTGTGATTGTCTGTGTCCTCCTTAGTTCTGATGGTTACTTAAAAGTGTTATTAATGTGGGAATGTGCACAGCCTGTATCCCATAGACTCTCTTCATTCATCTCAATAACATCAGGAATCACTCAAAGCCCTCTGCCTTTGAAAGTCCAGGGCACACACACACACCATCTAACCCTCCTCTGGTCTGACCAAAGACTGGAGCATCACTAAGACCTTCTCACCAGGCTATAGGACCGATCCCTCAGAACTCTGGCTGTCTATAAAGCCCTGCTAAATCTCCCTCTTCAGTGTCAACAGCTTTAAAGAAGCCAGGGGAAAAATCAAGAACATTCAAACGGCAAAGATGACAAATAAATGCTTTGTTCATATTACAGTATTCATCCAGGGGGACATGGCTTCTAAAATAGATAAAACTAAGTGAATGTTTTTGGTTTGAATTTTTTATTTTTTTTTCAGTCAAATTTTACAACTTGAAAAAATCTAATAAACCAATTGCCTTATTAGTAAATACTATACAAAAATAAATAAACTCTGGGTAAGTTGCTGGGTAAAGCTCCAGTAGCCTAACCCTCCAGGAACAAGTAAACAAAGTAAATGAATATTTTAAAGAAATGTCGGCTTAACCGATCACTTCATAAAGTAGTATTTGTCAAAATGTACAGAGTAACGTCACTGGAGACACCATTTAAAGAAAAAAAAGGGCAATTACTTCACTGTGCCTCAGTTTAACATTCATTTGTCTGACTTTGCATTGTGCAATACAGCTGATCACAGTGATTGTATAATGCTGCAAAACATAATTTTTTTTAGTGCATGTTAATGTCGTTAATCTTGACGACGGTGAAGGTTGTCATTCATCCAGGTCATTCTGAAAGAAACAAAAAACTGATCCAACAAGAATAGAAAAGACACAGCAGACACAAGGAGAACAACCACTGTCATCCCTTATGTAGCTGGCGTCTCAGAAAAAATTAGAAGAATCTACAGTAAATTTGACATCTCAGCACAATTTAAACCAATCAACACCATCAGACAGAGACTGGTCAACCCCAAGGACAAAATTCCCAGACATAAACAGAGCAATGTGGTGTATGCGGTACAGTGTACCAAGAAGAGTGTAGTGATTTATACATGGGTGAAATTAAACAACCGTTACATCGGAGAATGTACCAGCATAGGAGAGGTACCTCGAGTGGACCACAGTCAGCAGTACATCTTCACCAAGAAGAGACAGGCCATTCCTTTGAAGACAGTGAGGTGCAGATCTTGGCCAGAGAAAGAAAGTGGTTTGAAAGAGGAGTCAAAGAAGCTTGTTTTGTCACAAAGGAAAACCCTTCTCTGAACAGAGGTGGTGGTCTCAGATTTAACCTCCCTAAAGTGTACAAAACAATACTAAAAAACAAAAACAAGAAAACAAAAAGCACTGTACCAAGTTTCATTGCTCTCTGCCAAAGTAAGTGTGTCCAGGGTCCCTTAGGAGTCAAAAACATAGGGGCGCTATAGAGGCATTCTTTATCTGGCCTCTGTAATGTGCCTATGTACATTAAGTATACAATTGCCCGGATCACTGTGCCAAAATTCACGCGATTTCGTTTAAGTTCAGCAGGATTATTGGCTTAATAAAAGTGCATCAAAACATTAATTTGTGAATTCTGAAATTTGAAAAAGGGCATCTGGACAAGGTTTTGATTGTTGAAAAGCTTTCATCTGCCAATCCAGCAGACTTCTTCAGTTCTGGTTAGAACGGTGGGTGAGCTGAGATTTATAGGCTGATACTTGGGGGAGTGGTAAACACCTGTTGGATGGGCTTGTGCCCTACCATTAATATGCTAATGGGCATCCCTATCAGCTGCTAATGGAGCTCCCTCTCTCTATTGTTCCCTAGTTTCAGCTGAAACTCACCTCTGTGGTTTGCAGTAAACAAGTCTCAGCTTTTTGTTTTCTTGTTTTTGTTCTCCAGTATTGTTTTGTACACTTTAGGGAGGTTAAATCTGAGACCACCACCTCTGTTCAGAGAAGGGTTTTCCTTTGTGACAAAACAAGCTTCTTTGACTCCTCTTTCAAACCACTTGCCCATCCAACAGGTGTTTACCACTCCCCCAAGTATCAGCCCATAATCTCAGCTCACCCACCTTTCTAACCAGAACTGAAGAAGTCTGCTGGATTGGCAGATGAAAGCTTTTCAACAATCAAAACCTTG
>JAVQKC010039482.1:0-23468 GCA_036025475.1 Philypnodon macrostomus
ACTCCCTCCAACAACAGGTAACTACACCTGAGCTGTCGTCCCCAACATACATCTGCCCCATACGCCTGCCCCATACGCCTGCCCCATACGTCTGCCCCATACGTCTGCCCCATACGTCTACCCCATACGTCTGCCCCATACGTCTGCCCCATACGCCTGCCCCATACCCCTGCCCCATACCCCTGCCCCATACGTCTGCCCCATACGCCTGCCCCATACGTCTTTTTTGATTTGTCTGGATGTTTGTGAAGAAAAATTTTTGAAAATTCCCTAAAACTACATTCTCCTTTCAGTCTATAGGGGGCGCTATAGAGGTAACTGCCATCATTTATTTTCAGCAGGATTATTGGCTTAATAAAAGTGCATTAATTTGTTAATTATTTAATTGTCATTAATCTTAGATGTACCAAACTCAATCCAGTTCTGCATCTTAATGATACGTGTGTGCAACAGTTGCAAAGACTTTTTGAGTTATTGTGTTCACAGATTTGGCCCGTAATTAATTAATTACTTAATTAAAATTCAAGTACCTAAATCGATACAGTTCGGCGTCTTTATGGTATGTACCTGTGTGCAAATGTTGAAACTGATCCGCCAATTTGTTTTTGAGTTATCACATTCACAGATAGGATCTGCAGACGCGGAGGGGGTGAGTCCATAATATCGTTGTTTCACCGATATAATTAATAACTTCACATCTTCTTTCTCGTAAAATTTCAACCTGCCACTCAACAAATCTGGAAAAATTGACCGGTAAATCAAGTCCCTATTCCAAACACAGGCTTGTATTAGCTTCAGTGTGTGCATTCTTCAGACCAAAACTAGCTTGCAGCCAAGATCAATTGAATCCATCTGAGTTCTATTTACAACCTTAATTAGTTGCTCTACAAACAAGTCCCACGAGTGAAAATCTGATCTTCCAACACAACGTTACGTGAAGTGGAAGCGTGAAAAACAAATTAATTATCGTCATATTTCAGTTCTTAATCTAATCTGTCTGTAAATGAGATTCTGTGCTGGTGCATTGTTATATCTCACACCAAGCAAATACAACAACAAAACATCTTTGTAATTCTACACAATGGGTTTCTGGACAAATATAGAGGTGATCATAGGATGAGACAAATGTTAGCAGAAGCTCAAATGAATCCTGGGCAATAGGCATTCGGAAACAAAATATGCCTTTGTGGTTCAATGGTACAAGATATCCTTAGTCCTCAGCACTTACAGCAATTTTCCCATCAACATTGGTACTCAGAATGGTAAACATCGAGCATTGATTCACTTAAATAAGCACTCTCGCATCTGAAATGGGCTTCTATAGGTTTAGCCCAAAAACACCACTAAGAATGTGGGCACGGCACCAAAGTTAGGTTACACTGTACCACAGTAACGTCTGCCTCAATGCATGTCATGAATGTATCAAAAATATTTGTCAAGTTTGCCATCTTTAGTATGACACAAAGTAGGTACTTTACTCTACTTTTGGTTAGTTCATATAATATATACTTGTTGTTAATTAAGTACAAGGTGTGACCCAATTCCATTCATGTTTTTTGGTCGATACCAAAAACAATTTGAAACTCTTCTAAGGAGCTAGAACAGGCATATCCAAATCATGGCCCAGGGGCCAAATGCATCCCTTGGCCCAAATTGTCTTTTTACTACATGCAATTCTATAACCCAGGGGTGGGCTGTTATTTTTCACATTGGGACCGGGAGTTGTTTTGTGAAACACAATTTCAATTAATTACAATTAATAAACTCAAAAAATGCTTACTTTTGTTGTGGTAGGGTCCTCAAAATGAGGTACTACACAATACAATTCCTACAATGTGTGTTGATTATTGTTTACCAAGCTTTCTGCGGGCCAGACATGGACTGGTCATGGGCCACATGTGGCCCCTGAGTCGCACTTTCCCCAGGTCAGACATAATCCAACTAAATAAAAAGCCTTCATTGTGTAACAAGATATATTTCCACTTTTCTGTGTGGATATAATATAGAGGGACAGAAGAGGACTTGGTGAAGTGAAATCGGTCACCTCAGAGAGTGGCTGTCTCTGTATTATTTCTGTGTGTTTGGACACCTTTTGCTTTCGACCCGGGTTAGTTCTCGTTTAGTTGGAGTTCAGGCTGATTTCAGTCCAGGCCTCTTCTTTATTCCCCCTGAAGACTAAAAAATATCTCTTACAGGAAAACGGCAAAGTGAGTGTTTCCTTCAAAAAGACCTCACAGACTAATCATACATGCAGAAAGACAAGTGCGTAGGACAATCAAACCAACATCATCAAGGTCTATTTATAACACTCTGACGATCACAATGGAAAACACGTATTACATTTTCTGCCTGTGGACCTGTGTGTACCGCGGCCTCCCACGCTCGCTGAGGGTTTGAAGTCAGCACTGACATTTACAAGAGGACGCAACGTAGAAGCAACAGGATTTAGATGGATACTTTAGAGTAGATATATGGTACTATGCAAATGATTAAAATGAGAGTAAGAGTGCCTGATATTTTTACTTAGTATCTGAGCAAAGGAAATTACACAGTCAATAGTACAGCATACCAGAGGTCATCTGAGAAAAAATGAGACTCCGAGACCCTCTGTGGGCTGTATTATAAGGGTTTAAAATGAGATTCTGAGACCCTCTGTGGGTTTTTGTTTTAGTCAGGGACATTTAACCAATCACACGCTTCCACAGAACAGGAGCGCTCTGATTGGTTGGTTACAGCTCTTTTTATTTTTCTATGTCCTGGT
This sequence comes from Philypnodon macrostomus, assembly GCA_036025475.1. NCBI lineage: Eukaryota > Metazoa > Chordata > Actinopteri > Gobiiformes > Eleotridae > Philypnodon > Philypnodon macrostomus. The sequence continues at coordinate 2,762 of JAVQKC010039482.1, forward strand.
TTGTGTGAGACTGTGATAGATGGTTGAGAAGGCCACACAAAGACTTTTTTTCTTCATAATATCAGGTAGACCTACTGCCACTTGAACACGCACACATGGATGAATGAAGCCTAATTGACACGAGTCAGTTCCTTATCTTATCTACCGTGATATGAACCCTCAGATAACTCTATCTGTAACAATGACGCATGCCACATATTCTATACCCAGTCAATATTAACCTAAATAATGATGATAACACTTAGCATAATTAGATTTTAAAACATTATATCTTTGGCTCAGATCAACTGGAGCCCTTCTCCGCCCATCACCACCTAAACCACTCATCTGCATCATCCCTTCTGCCTCTCACCTGGAGCCCCTCCCCGCTCTCGTCCAGCCGCCTCTAACTCAGCCTATCTTCGATCAGCCGGCCGCTTTTAAACCACCCAGTCAACCATTTCTCCGGCCACCCAGTTTATACCGTGACCCTCCTCCGCCCCATCACCACTTAAACCACTCATCTGCATCACCCCTTCTGCCTGTCACCTGGCCTCCAGGCACTGGCCTCCAGGCACTGGCCTCTAGGCACTGGCCTCCAGGCACTGGGGGAACACTTTATACTCATACAGGTTCATCCATATATCTCCATGTCTTTCCACCGGGCACCGGGTGTATTTATCATGCTCAGTAAATGCCGATTTGTTTCTTGTGAGTCTCTCCAGGTTCAAATACAGTTTAGCACTGTTCGGTCGCCTTCAGTGAGCCCTACAGTGAGTCTTACAGTGAGGCCTACAGTGAGTCTTACAGTGAGTCTTACAGTGAGGCCTACAGTGAGGCCTTCAGTGAGACCTACAGTGAGGCCTTCAGTGAGCCCTACAGTGAGGCCTACAATGAGCCCTACAGTGAGGCCTACAGTGAGGCCTACAGTGAGGCCTTCAGTGAGCCCTACACTGAGGCCTACAGTGAGGCCTACAGTGAGCCCTACAGTGAGGCCTACAGTGACGCCTACAGTGAGCCCTACAGTGAGCCCTACAGTGACACATACAGTGACACCTACAGTGAGCCCTACAGTGAGGCCTATAGTGAGCCCTACAGTGAAGCCTACAGTGAGGCCTTCAGTGAGGCCTTCAGTGAGCCCTACAGTGACACCTACAGTGAGCCCTACAGTGAGCCCTACAGTGACACCTACAGTGACACCTACAGTGACACCTACAGTGAGGCCTTCAGTGAGGCTGACTTTTACTTGGGTAAAATGTTTTTTTTTTACCCAAGTACTTAGCTCCAACGCAATCCGGCCTTCATCAGGGGATACAAAATAAAAAGCAATCATAAAAATATGATTGGTTAAAGCAGTGACCCACAAAGCCTTATTTGATGTTGCTGTAGAGGGCAGTGGAGGGACTAAAGTTAAAAAGTATATCCTAGAACAAGGTCTTACAGACACTTACGGGCAGTCCCTCATATGGACAAACGTGACGAGACGTTCCTACACAAATCTAGTTCCTTTAAAAAGTTTTATTTTGACGAGTTAAAGGGAAGCTTTAGGGCTGAGTTCACGCGCCACCTGTAAAGAGGCAAATCCCTGCACGGACCAATCAGAAGTCCCGGAGCGCGTCACGTTGGTCCGCAGCCCACGCAGCACACGCAGCACACGCAGCCCTCTAAGTGCGCCGGTGAACAGTGCGGTGTTTTGGGGCACGGCTGTGGAAGACACCGGACTCTCTGGGACTAACTGTTACTTTTGTTTTGAGGATCCCTTTGGCGGATATGCTGTAGGTAAGTGTTTCGCCCTGATTTTGTACTTGGAGCGAGTTTGGAGAATACGCGCGTTCTGCTCGCCGTAGTTACATCTAAACAAAAGTGATCATTCTTCTCCAGGATCTCCATTTAAACCTGATCTTGTTTGATATGTTAAAAGCTGCTGTTGCTATGAAGGCAACAGCGTATTCATTAGACCATTTCATCAGAATTGCTAACATCTTTCTAGGAAAACTGGTAAAAATAGCACAAATTGTTAATGTTACTATCCAATGATTCAAATACCTGTCAAATTACAAATGAAAATGCATTATAGACTAAAGGTGGATTAGACCTGGTTTAGTCTTGGTTTAGCTCTGGTTTAGTCTTGGTTTAGTTCTGGTTTAATCTTGGTTTAGTTCTGGTTTAATCTTGGTTTAGTTCTGGTTTAGTTCTGGTTTGGTTTAGTCTTGGTTTAGTTCTGGTTTAGTCTTGGTTTAGTCGTGGTTTAGTTCTACTTTAATCTTGGTTTAGTTCTGGTTTAGTTTTGGTTTGGTTTAGTCTTGGTTTAGTTCTGGTTTAGTCTTGGTTTAGTTCTGGTTTAGTTCTGGTTTAATCTTGGTTTAGTTCTGGTTTAATATTGGTTTAGTTCTGGTTTAGTCTTGGTTTAGTTCTGGTTTATTCTTGGTTTAGTTCTGGTTTAGTCTTGGTTTATTTCTGGTTTGGACTTGGCTCAGATGTTGGGCTACAAGAAGCACAAACTGGATCTGTGTTTAACATGAGAGACCCTAGTTTCTATAGAATTGAACTCTTTATTTGAGTTAAAATGGTCTTGATCATGGATGTATGTGGACTTATAATGAGCTAAGCACATCCAAGACATGTTAAACTTCATATGCAAAGAGCTGATCTCTGATAGAGGAGATTCAAATGTATTTAAGTACTTATAAATATATAATTATGTGTATATTATTTCATCTCTTAGTGACGTCCATCCTTGTGGTGTTGCCGTGTTGCGTCTGAAGAAGTTTGGCCTGAATTCTGGAATAACTCACTTTTGCTCAAGGCCTAAGGGCCAGTGGACTATAAAGAAGACATGCTGGCGGCCATGCTGAGGCAGAGCTCCAGTGGGGGCTCCGGAGGTGGTGGCAGCAGCGGCAGTGGGACCAAAATATCTCTGGGGATCTCCAGGCTTTCAAGTTCTAGCCTAGGTTCTTCTGGGAGCGTAGGGCCATGGGTGTCGGGCCGGCCCAACAGCAAGAGCGGCTCGGTGGGGTCAGAAAGTCCAGAAACTGCCCCCGTCTCCGACCCACACTACATCATGCAGCTGGTCAGCGATGTGCGCAGGTTTGCCGATGTGCTTCTTCAACTCAAAGAGGTGTTCAACTCCAAAGGTAAGGACTGTCCATGTGTCTATTGGTAAACGGCTTGATTCACGTGTATGCAAACATGTGATTGGTCGAGGCCTGCTGTTATGGTCTGTCAATTAGAGTCCTCCATTAGATTCATTTATGGGCTTTTTAATACGTTTTTTCACAAATATTATGACGTTTAGCCTAGTTCAGGGGTTCCCAAAGTGGGGGTCGCGAGGCCCTAACTGGGGGTCGCGAGATGATTCCCAGAAATTATTCTTTTGATTAAAAATAAGTAAATAAATCAACTATGCAACTAAACCACTACACCAGTATTTCAAATGTTGTACATACAGTAGACCTAGTTTGGTCTTCTCCCGGAGACATGGGGGTCCCCGTCTGAAAGGTTTGGAACCCCCCTGGCCTAGTTCATGATGCGTTGGTCTTAGTGGCAGATAACATCAGACATTTTCTGATCACAATACCCCTTTTGAGTTATTATGCATATTGCTAATGTTGACCTTTCCTCAACCTACAGTCATTAGCAAAGATGATCCTGATGGCGTGTCATTTACCAAACATTATGACTTATCATTTACCACAGTGACAGATGACTCTACACCTATTATTGTCTCCTCCCAATACTCTGTAAGCACTTCCTTGATCACGCTGTCTCAAATGTTGCCACAATAGTGTTGTGAATGTGGGCTGGTCAATTGTGATTTATTCCAAAGTGTTCGTTTACATTTTCAGGCCAATTAAAACTGGTGACAGGCAAAATAGGGGAATAGTGGCTTAGCAGGGTAAGCTTGGGCTAATGGAATCTAGCTACCAGTGAAATCTAGTGTACACAGTGTTGCTTTCACCACAGTGTACACAGTGCCCGTTTGGTCCCTCTGTGGCCTTGGCTTCACGGTCAATCAACCGCTCTCAGTTTTTACCCGTGTGTTTTGATAAGATGCCTTTTAATTGTATGTGGTACTTTCTATGGTCTACCACACTATTTACTTTGATAAAATGTAGTAAAAAATGTAACCCATTAGCTACCAAATTTAATAATGGGTAGTTGTATGTTCATAATCATGTATAATAATTGTATTTTTGTATAATTGGCCATGTCATGAATACAATGTGATTAATGAGCTTTTGTAAGTTATGTTTGACAATTACTTTGTCAAATGGATTTCCAATTGTTTACATTAGGTGAACAAAAATATGAGTTTGTGTAACTTCAGAAATTGAGTTGGCATCACTTGATTCAAAATATACAGTGATAATACAATTGACAATCACCAAACAAAACATTGGAACTATAAGTCTAGACATGTTGCCATCGATGTGTGGGCTCAGTGTGGAACATTCCTGATATGCCGTATTCAGACTTATTACCAGTTTAGTCGGAGCCATTGCCACTATGCCATCCATGACGCCCTAACTAACTGTGGCAGAAGGAATCCCAAGCTTTCTCATTGTTTTCCACAGAGGTCAGGAAATGTGCTTGACCTCGACTGGACATTACAGAGGGTAGAGACTGTGGAGTGACCAATCAGCATGGTTCAGATCAAAGAGTAAATAATGTGGGAGAGAGTGTTGTCTTTTTCAGTTTAAGGAGAACATGGGGAAAAGCCTTAGATGAGATTATATATGGGTAAAATATACTAATGTCTGTGATATATAAGTGTAAAATATACTGACGTCTATGATATATATGCGTAAAATATACTGGCGTCTGTGATATATATGGGTAAAATATACTGGCGTCTGTGATATATATGTGTAAAATATACTGACGTCTGTGATATATATGTCTAAAATATACTGATGTCTGTGATCTATATGGGTAAAATATACTGACGTCTGGGAAATATATGGGTAAAATATACTAGCGTCTGTGATCTATATGTGTAAAATATACTGACATCTGTGAAATATATGTGTAAAATATACTGACGTCTGTGATTATATATGGGTAAAATATACTGACGTCTGTTATCTATATGGGTAAAATATACTGACGTCTGTGATCTATATGGTTAAAATATACTCACGTCTGTGATCTATATGGGTGAAATATACTGACGTCTGTGATAAATATGTCTAAAATATACTGACGTCTGTGATATATATGGGTAAAATATACTGAGGTCTGTGATATATATGGGTAAAATATACTGACGTCTGTGATCTATATGGGTAAAATATACTGACGTCTGTGAAATATATGGGGAAAATATACTGACGTCTGTGATATATATGGGGAAAATATACTGACGTCTGTGAAATATATGGGGAAAATATACTGATGTCTGTGAAATATATGGGGAAAATATACTGATGTCTGTGATCTATATGGGTGAAATATACTGACGTCTGTGATGTTTATGGGTGAAGTATACTGACGTCTGTGAAGCCAATAAGCTAAAATATTCATTATTTTAGAAGCCAAAGCACTCATGCAGTAGCTTATATTACCAATTCATATGAGCCTTGGTATAAAATTGTGATAATATTAAGTTTGGTTATTTTTAGACCTCTTTTGTCCTGGTTCAGAACGGGTTTGGACCTGGTGTAGTCCTGGTTTGGACCTGGTTTAGTCCTGGTTTATTCATACTCTCCCTTCCATTTCTTGGTATATCCACTTATTTGGTACTTCCTTCTTGAATGGTTGCAAATATGCATCTTTGGTAATGACTGAATCCTGTGTTCTATGCTTTCTTGGGTCAATAGTGACATGGAAGATTAATTTTGCTTGGTAGCACTTAAAGCCAATCAGAAGGTTTTATTTTCACCCAAAATGCAACCTTTAGATTCTGTCTGTCTGAGTTTAGCAAGTCCACAAAGCTATCATACAAAACACCGTGCCATCAGAACCGGTTTGTCTTGTTGATTTTGCAGACTTGGACATAGAACAACATTCAGATCAATGTCACGAAGGCAATAATTCATGCAACTTAATTTTTATGCAGTGAGGATGTGATTGGGTAAACAATTATTCCTTATACAGGTTGAAATAAAACATAAAATAAGATCGGAATATGTGACAATATATATCTATAGTTATTATATATATATATCCTCCATACTGTAAACAAAGGCGGCAATTTACAGTCAATATTTAGTTCTGTTACACTCTTTTAGTTCTGGCTTAGACCTGGTTAAGACCTGGTTAAGACCTGGTTAAGACCTGATTAAGACCTGGTTAAGATCTGGTTATGATCTGGTTAAGATCTGGTTATGACCTGGTTAAGATCTGGTTAAGATCTGGTTAAGCTCTGGTTATGACCTGGTTAAGATCTGGTTTTGACCCAATTTCGTTTTAGTAAACCTCTTCAAACTAAATTATATATGATTTGGTTAATAAAGTTTTCTGACCCTGATGTGAAGCTGGTCGTCTGTAGTCTGTAGAAGCCAGGAGGAGGGACTAAAGTAAAACTCGACCACTATTGGTCGAAGTGGTATCCTACAAACTCGGATTTGATGTTGCTGTACAGGCCAGGGTCAGGACTAAAGTAAAATAATAATTACGTCAGATATTTTACATCATAGAACAGGGTCAGATAAAGCATTTTTATTTTAGTTTTTTTAGTTTATTTTTTTTAGGAAACTTACAGAGTGCACCTTTTTAAAACTGTCAAAATCTCACATAAGTTACAGTTTACAACATATTTAACACATAATGCTGCCTTCGTATAATGTACAGACTTAACCAAATCAGCTGTTTGTCAGAGTAAACACCTGCACCTCGTCATTGTCTTGGTTAGCCCTTCAGGCCATTAGCCGAGCATACTAACGCCTTGTCAAGTGCTACTGTGATTGAATACGACTTCAATCCCTTCTCTTATTTATAGACGTGTTGTCTGTGATACGCATTACATTGGTTGGGGTCTCATTAGTCTGGCCATTCAGTTGAAACCCTTTTAAAATGCATTGATCCCATAATAACAGGCAAAAGTGGGTCTATATCATTCTTTCTCAGCACATCTCAAAACTACCACGCTGGTATTTTCCATTCCCAGGACAGAAATAGCTTTTGGATTGCTCCCCTTGGAGTTCCCTAATACCAGCCTTAAATGGTAATTGTTGCTGCCGTTCAGATGTAGATAAGCCTTAGTTCTTTCAGTCAACATGCTGTGGAGGAAGTGTGAGAATAAATAGTGAAATGAATAGACATTTAAGGATATAACGTTTAACAAACTGATGGGCATTCTTATCAAGGTGATCAGGATGTGCTGATCCACATTAGCGGGAGATCTCGTTCTATCAGCCATAGCTCTCTATACAACTTTGTAAGTTTGTTTGAATCTTAAATTTTTGCTCAGGCAAGTCAGATGTTGTTGCAAATGTCATATCTGACCTCCATCAAACACAACCTAAAAGCATTCAAAAATACAATGATGAGAAAACTGTGTGTACTGTCATTTCACCATTATTATAAAATAACTTTCATTTTGGGTCATATCTCCCAGCCATATTTGCAACTGAACATAATGCATACATCATTTTGTTTTGGTGAAATCTCTACTAATATGTCATCCGGTGTGGTCAAGCGCTGAGGAACCTGTGATCCTGCTAACACCACATCCGTGTTTTGACCGGTTTCCAAGGTCGTGCCCTGCTCCAGTGATCCACATGTGACGGGTATGGCAGTAATTGGTAGGGATTATTATTTGGAGGTGGGTCCGGAGCGGGGTCATGGAGGACGTTTTGAAGACCACATAAGCAGGAGAACGTGGCCCCCGTGCCTTTTGTGTTTACCGCTGAATAGGGGCCCCCCCCAAAAGCTCTCCATCATAAGCTTATGTGGCCCCCAGAGCATGTCTTCATTCCCTTCAATAACAGCCAGGGCCACTGATTTGGTGTTGAGCTTAGGGCTGCACAATATCAGGAAATCAGTGACCATGTTGATCATTTATATTTTTCAAGTTCAATTAAAAGTGTTGTCTGTGAGTTTTCCGAAAATAAGAACAGTTTGAAAAATGCTCTAAATTGCCTATCTGACCCTGTGGTCAGTAGTCTGTAGAGGTCAGGGGAGGGACTAAAGTAAAACTCCACTACTATTGGTCAAAATGGTGACCCACAATCTCTGATTTGATGTTGCTGTAGAGGCCAGGGGGAGGGACTAAAGTAAAATAATAATTATGACAGATTACCAATTTTACAACAGGGTCAGATAATGGAAACTTATGTTTGAGCAGAAATACTAGTAAAATTGCTTCTGAATCAAAATTGACGACTAAAGATAATTGGGAAATTAAAAGTTTAAATTTACATTTCAGGAAAAATAATTTTTACTTTATTCAAAATGTATTATTTTTTTTTAATCTGTAGCAGATTTAAGACCTTGGCATCATTGTCATATATTTCGATTTTTTAGATATATATAATTCAATATATAAAAATGAATGAAGATATTTTTTATATATCAACTGTTTGGAACCTTATTTTGCCCAATTTGATTTTTATTTAAAGAATGTATTAATACTGTCCTGCAGATCAATTATTGTATATGTTGCGATTGGGTTTGTATTCATTCATTGCTCCTCTGTTTAAAAAAATAAAAGAGTAAATTAGACAGACCTATAAGGTTACTGATATTGAAAAGGTTATAAACTGTTATCATGCTATGAGTGTATAAACAATATTATGGAATATCGAGATATTTTCTGAGTTAATATATCGTCCTTCAAGATGAGCCTACCCAGCCCTTCTGTTGGTTGTTTTGCAGATGATTGTTGTCTATTTTTAGCTTTGTTTTTGCAGTAAAAGCACGAGCAGGTGTAGGTGCGTCATTGGTCACATGTGCTTCGGTTCTGTCGAGCCCGATGATCACCAATTTATTGTGTCAGCGGTTTACCACAACGGCAACAATCACAGAGGCCACTCAAGGTTAGGAGGAGAACTAGGCGGGTTTGACAGGGATTCAAGTAAAGTGAGTTGTGTGCAATTATCTCTAATATGTTAAGAGTATTCGGATTAGTTGATGATGGAGGGTTTAACAGTTGGCCAATGTGAGTGCCAAACCTGAACCAGTTTGTATTCTGCAGCAACAAAATATGTGAACTCAATGTTGGTATTCAATTAGTATCTGTGAAGTCTGGCTGAGTTGCCCACTAACTGGAAGCTTGGTTGTTTGATCCTTGCCCGACTCTACTGCTGATAGTTTGAATGTCTTTTGGTGATTGTGAAATATGTTTTGGATGGTGGTAGCATGGTATGGCTGCCACATGTCTGTCAGTCTGCCTCATGGTAGCTGTGGCAAGCTTACCACCACCAATATATTCACTGACCAAACCATACTATTGCCATGCATCCATCACTAAGTATTTACAAAAAATGGAACACATTGAACAGACGCTGAAGATAATGGCGTTTTTTCAATTTGGTTATCATCCTAATCTTTGGTTATCATCCTAATCTTTCTTCCACAATGAATGAACCAGAAAGGAATCTCAGGAAAAGGGGAGGGAAAAAACTTGATTCAAGGATTGGAAGTGAAGTAAACAAGTAACTAAAGAAGGAAGGAAATATAAGGACTCGAGGGTGGAATCTAAGAAGGAATTAGGAATCAAGGATGAAAGGAATAAAAAATCAAAAGGAATAGAATGGAGGGAAGGAAATGAATCATGCAGCTAAGGAAGGGTTTAATAATGGTGGAAGGAAGGAAGAAAAAACTAAACAAAGATTAAGAAACAAAAAGGACTTAGTGAAGGAAGCTAGTGACTAAAAAAGGAAGCAACAAAATCACTGATGAAAGACAGAGAATGGAAGGTTAGGACGAAAAGAAAAGGAATCAAGGAAGAGGGAAGGAATCAAGGGAGGAATCAAGGACGGAATCAAGGGAGGAATCAAGGGAGGCTGGAACCAGTAATGCTATCCTCAGTAATAGTAAAGCCTTTTCTAATTATTCTTTTTATTACATTGTGCTTAATTATTTAATTTTCTTGGAATTCTTCTTGCGGCTCAAACCAGTGCCTGTAGCTCAGCTACAGAGTGGCACCAGGATCAGCCAAGCGCTTAGATATCTCACAACCCCCGACTTTCTTTCTTAGAAGGATCACTGTGGGGCACTTTAGTCAGACCTCCATCATCATTAGTCAGTGTTGATATATGACTAATGCCCCCTTCCTCTCTCTCTCTTACCAGTCTGCTGTATGTTGTCCTTTTGAGGAGTTGACTCAGAGTGCCTGGTTAATCAGTACGTCTCTGTGGATTGTAAACATTTACAAGTGGTCACTATAATAGTTTTCTTTGTGTGATGTCATGTATAATAAAAGTCTATTGAAGGCTTTGTGAGTAATGCGCTTGGCTCATGCTTTTGTTAAATGACCATTGTCAACACAGGTAGTATTGGCTGTAAATGGGTTGTAAATACTCAAGATCAGCCGAGATCTCAGAATGACTAATTCATTCTGTAGTAGAGCAATTATGACGTCTGCATTGATTTTTGCATGAGAAGGCCCCACAAAAGGTGCTTGATGGGGTTGATCAATTTCACGTGCTTAAAGTACTACAAAATTTCTCGATTGTGCTGAAGCCGTGGCCAAAATTGATGAAATCTGCTAATATCCAATTCACTCACGTCCAAAGTACAACCTTGGGGTGGACTGGGGTGAGATCATTCGGCCCTCAGCTCCCATCAAAAAAAAAATAAAAAAAAAATCATACAATATGTGATACAGTGATGAAGCCAAATTGGTCACCTCAGCCAGTTTGCACACTCCTGACCCTAGACCTTTAAGAAATCCCAAGACTGGTCTGCAGACTATAGCCATCTTGAGGTAATGCCTGAGATATGTGGGAAAATTGTTGTTTTGGTTGAGACACTTCGATGACGTTCAAGCTTTGTGGGAAAGTCAATGTAGCCTGGGTCCTCAGAGAAACCATCAATGCTATTTCAGTGTTTTGTTTTTGTGAAATACCAGCCTGAAATTAGCTCTACTTGGACTTTTCTCCTTACTCCATACTTTCTTAATTGCTCTAACTACCCTGTGTTTGGACAGACTGGCCCAATGGGGTCTGGGATCTGCAGTAAAGCATGCCTGAGCCTCTTCTTGCCTGGAAATGTTCCCTTTTATGGTTCTTTTGCTGTGAGTGTATTAAAAGCCATTGTAAATTATCCACAAAGCACACTCCGTTACTTTGAAGTCATCTTTTGAAGATCGGGTTGCCTTCCATGTCCTCAATTAAATATCCTAAAGCTAGATTTAATCATTTTGCCCACTTATCTGGTTAACTAAGCTGTCTACCAGGATTTATTACATTAGCTTAAGTGATTTGGCCAATCTGTGTTTTAAAAAGCAGAGAATCGTCAGTGTTGGCTCTGTAGTTCGCTCACAGATTAAAGTGCACTCAATGGTGACATATGGTCTGCCCTTATCCCCTCCGCCTGAGAATCAAATTAATGCCCTTACCACCATCGACTTTGTTTGCTGATACAATTATAGTACAAGGCAAAATCCACACTACATTGCTCATTCATCGTTCTGTGTAGGTTCAATCTATCGTTTATACGTTTATGAAAAAACATTTACTTTTAGCTTTTAACAGAATGTTAAATAATAATAATAATGTTGAGTGAAATTCATCAGTTCATCTATATGTTGATGTCTAAAAGTCATCTGTGTACAAAATGCTTATTACACTTAGTTTTGTCTATTTGAAGATTTGGACGTTGCTTACAAAGAAGCCCTCTGTATGTGTCTCTCTCTTTAGTAGGATTTACAGTTACGGGCAATGTGTTTTTCTGTTAGGCTTGCATTGTTCCAGTTGGCCGTCAATGTCTGCTGCACACTTTGATTTAGGTCCAGGATTCCCACACACGAGCAGACCAAACATTGTGTTCTTCCATCCCAGACCAGCGGCTACTGGAGCTCAGGGGGTTGTACAGACACTCAATGAACTTAGCAATGGAGAAGAGATATCATGTAGAAAAACTAGTCATCAAGTCTCAGGTTTAACCAACGCTAAGGATTGTCCAAGCGTCATTTTCCTGGGATTAGACCTTTGAGACACAGATGGCAAAGTTACCCTAAGTAGCCCCCAAATCTGTTTTTATGGAAGGCTATTTAAACCATATCTATGAAATCAGCATATTATTATCAGTAATACTTCATTTGACAATATTATTATTGCATTTATACTGTACAGGTACTATGTCCAAATTGTCTATATCTATAAAAATGCATCTTGCTTTGTATTCTGTGCATGAACATTTTGAGGTTTATGACAAAAATACTTATAATAGTTGGATTAAATTGTGACTCTTTTTGGTTCTATAGTTAGTCAGCCTTTGTAAACAGACCGAGAATAAGGCATGGTAATGATTTTCAATCTATCGGCAGTAAAAATATTTCTGACAAAATCATCTTTCAACCTCTTCTTCCTGTTGATCTGGTATTGACTGTAGAGTCTTTGACAATGCTGTGAAGGTCTATGTTGTTTAGCACACAAACCCCATTCTTTCAGGATTATGCTCAGATCTTAACAGTCCTCCTTTGTTCTCATAGCTCCCTTTACGGCTCACCTGCCTACCCTCCCCGACAGGTGCACTCGAAGAGAATATTTTTCCCACTTCCCAGGCCTGCTGACAATCTTCTTTCATATACAACATTGGATAGCAGTGCCTAATCATTGGGACTGCCTGTTAAAAGTGAAACGCTCAAGGGATTTCTCTTAGGCATAGTTGGGATGCCAAAGTTGGACACAGGGGGTGGTGGTGGTGGAGAGGGGGGTCCCTGAGAGAAAGGTGGTCTGTCTTTCTTCAGCCGTGACTGACAGCTTCAAGAGAAAACTCATTTGGATTCAATGATTGAAATAGCCCATAGGTGAACATGAAGACATATGGCTAACACAATCTGAACAACTACAATATCATTTTATTAAACAGTCCAAAAAGATAATATAATAATTAGAGGAAAAATGTAGTGCACTTATGAATTCAGGGACTGGCTCAAGTAAAGAAGCGACACTCAACAAGATGGATTCTGGACTACATTTAACCAATCAATGTAAAGAGACCTACCAACTGAACATCCTGTTATTTATATGGAAGAGTTTATATTGCCACACTTTTTATATATTAGCAGTTATAAAACATTACAGCATAAAAAGGCAGATGCTCATGCCACAGTGATATTACAACATACCTTGTCCAGATGCCTTTTTCAACTTTCAGAATTACAACATATCCTGAATCAGAATGGTTTGAGCAAAAATAATTACTCAATATTAACAGAAATGATCTGAGAAAACTTTTTTTTACTTTGAGGTCCTCTGTGGCTTATCTAGAAGGGTTTTTGTTTTAGAGCGAGGGAAGGAAATGTTTAATGTTTAACCAATCACGCACTTCCACAGGACAGGAGCCCTCTGATTGGTCGATAAATGATCTCTTCAGAACTAGACTCTATCAGGAACAATGTGAGGGAGCTGATGTTTTATTTAAAAATTCACAGTTTATTCAAACTTATGGCGTTTTTTATCCCTATCACTTTGTGGCTGTTCATTTACCAAATTTTATAAGTTGGATTCATCACTAACACAAAATGTCATCTTTCATCCTTGTATAATTGTAATTGCCCTTAGTTTCCTGAGTTAACTACAGGCCTGACAAAAGCACTTGCCTGCAGAGCGTCTCATAAAAGCCCCCCACGTAGGTGTAAGGTGCTGTGGATCTAGCCCCGAGCCCTTCTTTTCTTAAATGCCCTTCCTTTGTGAAGTCAGTCATGGGACAGAGAGCTTCAAAGGTTGAGCCATGGGGACGGCTGTGCTCCTAAGCGCTGAGGTCTTCAAAAGGCAAAGTTCTTCTGGCTTTTTACTGACTTCCTTGTAATCTGTTAATCCGGGGAGCGGACCACCGGTGGATTGAGGTGTATCGGGGGGCAGTGGTCGCAGGAAGCATGTCAGAAGAGGGGGGTACAAGCATGCATAGGCCACCAATGCACTGACCCAACCCTAGGGTTAAAGGTTAAGTGGACTCATTTTGACAACCTCTTACGGTCAGGCCGATGTTGAGTTAAAGTGGTCAGCTGAGTGCGTATGTTCTTGGTAAGGATGATGAGCAACTAATGTGGAAGAATGTGGCAACAAAGGACATTGTGCCACACAGTGATTAATCAGGTTTGAATTTGTTCTTGGAAAGAATGAGGCCAAAAACAAAAGTCTTCCTCAGATCTTTTGATGAGTCCACAGTTTCATTGAAGCATCGGACGATATATAAGACGAGATATTCCAAAGATGCAGGAATGTCCAGCTGTGGTCAGTCTCAAAGTGGCTTCGCTGAGAAGCAGGCTGTGGCTAGTTCCTCTAGTTACTGGCCAGTTAGTGTTTTCACTAGCCAGATCATATTAATAGTTAATACATGTTATTTATTGTATTTCAATTATTATTATTTTAATGAATCACTACAAAATAGAGAATCAGAAGAACCTCCTATATATAAAATATAGTTTATGTCAGCCTAGAATTTTCATATAAACAGAAATCATTTAACTTTGAAGAAACAGACGACTCCGGCACACTGTCTCACTCTTCATATGTTTTTTTGTTCACATCAATGTTTGGGTCCCGCTGACCATCATCAGGCTTGGACACAGCCTGTTTACTCCACCTTGTGTAAAGCCAGGCGCTGCCTCTAAAAAACATCAACCAATCAGAATTGAGCATAGAGTCCTCGTTTACACGTCACATATACATTAAATGTGCGCAAATATTATATAATTTATAGAAAAAAATAACTCATCACAAAAAGCAGCCACTGGAGATGAGGTCAGATGATGCAGGCCGGAAGAACAAGAACTCACATGTCTTCCATAATCAATCAAACAGTCTGTGGCAGATAATCTGAATCAATACATTTTATAAGTCAATAAAAAAGGAAATTATTAAAGTTGAATTGAATTTTCACAGAATGACCATAATTCTGAAAGTCTTTTAAAGAATCCACAGTTTCATTCAGGTGTCAGCCACAAATGTTGGTGAATCGGAGGCTGCAGGAATGTCCAGCTGAGGTGTTGATTGACAATAGTCATAGTCAGCCTGTCCGACATTCTCTTTAGTCCCCTGACCACGATGTAGGGAGATTTGATTGGTCCTCTCCGGGCCCAGTTGTGACATGTTGAGTGATTTCACACTTTCTTTGTGGCAATACAGAGCCCCTCCATTCTCTGGAGCATAAATAATACATTAGTCCCATCATTTGCAATGCATGACTGAGCATAGCCAGGGGTCAAGGCGACAGGAATGTTGCCAAGTCATATTGTAGCCAGTTGAAATGCAGTCAAATAGTTTGGGTAATTGATTGATAAAAGATTCCCCTTAAGAGGCACTCGGTGGTTGTTTTGAAAGCACGATTATCATAAAAAAGAGTAAAACGGACTGAAGTATAAATCAAAATTTTCTTATGCATTTTGTGACAAAATATATATATATATATAAAAATGATATTCTCCATTTCAGTAATGTAATTAATTTTATGTTGAGATGCAGAGGTGGGTAGTACTCGTTCACATTTACTCAGTTACATTTACTCAGTTACATTTGCTCAGTTACATTTACTCTTAAATAAATTGTACTCCATAGAGTATCTTTACTGCACAATACTTTTGACTTTTACTCGAGTAATAATTTTTAAAGTAACTGTACTCTTACTTGAGTAAATCTAGAAAGAGTAAGAGTACTTTTACCACCTCTGTGTGTCATGGAAGAACAGCTTTATGTGAAAAATGTGATGAAGTGAAATTCTGTTCCTTGTGCCTTAATTTTTTTTAAATATTATTAACTTTTTTAGTTTATTTTTTGAAAATATCAAAATCTGTTTATCTTTTTATTTTATTTTTTTCCAGATTACCACCAAATTAAACAGATAATCTGACATTACGCTCAAACAGTAATTAGTAGTAGAGTAGTTTTTTTTCACCAGGACTTTTCTACTCTTACTCCAGTAATAATGTGAATGGGTACATTTTACTTTTACTTGAGTATCATTATTTTTAAGTAACGATACTCTTACTTGAGTAAAATGATTGGCTACTCTATCACCTCTGCCCTCAATATAAAATGTGTCTCCTTTTGAACTAATATGGTCAGATGTATTCCTTATCTACTTTGCAGTCAGGTTATTTGCACATAACCCTGAAGAATTACCACTACAGTCTTCTATTGACCCATATTTACTTAGACGGGAAGCTGAGATGTCTCTAAAATTGACTGCAGGGTATTGGGGAAAATCGATGGCTTTCCTAAAACTAGACAAGCCCCATTAACACAGATCAGACTGTGGGCTCAACACAGGTCACTTTGTTACACTCCACAAAAGCCTGTTGTACAATAACCCAGCAGATATCCAGACATATCTCACAATTGGCAGAGTATTTATGTCTTAGGAAGAAGGCTGAGGAGGCGATAATAGAGAGAGTGCAGTCTGGTGGAAAACTAAGTAAGTATACTTAGTGCAAATGCCATTGAGCGTTTATGATCCATAGGAACAGACAGGAGATGTTGACATGCATCTGGCTGTCAAAGAAATTCTCAAGAGAAAAAGTTTTCAAGTCATGGTTGAAATTGTAAACAACATCTCACAATATTTTTTATTATAGAAGCAGAGATCACTTTTTTAGAGATTTACCTTCAGAACTGGAACAAATGTGGGTTAGGTGTAATTGGACAGATGCACAATAAATCTGGAACATTTGGTAAAATACAATCAATTTACCTTCCCCACTTATGACTGCTATAGGTACAATTGAACTCTCTGTGATACGTTATCTTAAATGGGAGTGGATACTCTCATGTTTCTTTTGTATGTGAGATGCTCTATAATCCTTTTGGCTTGCAAACATTGTCTTTGGTTTTCTGCTTGGGAATCCAACCCATAGTCTTGAACTGAACACTAAAGCATGTACTATGGTATTACAAATATATTGTTTGATGCTATGCCATTTCTTGCCATTTCATTTTGCACAGTTTGTTGCAGTTGTTCATTAAATATTATTGCTGTACTGAGGTTAGTTGGAACTTGGACACAGCAGTTTGTACACTGTAGTATATATATAGATGACATGATATATGAATGAATCAAATATACTATCTCTATATATATTTATTTATAACTTTTTTACCTTGCAGAAAAATGGGGCAATAGATGATTTGCAAATCACCCCAACAATATACACACACAAATAAACTGATTGTGTTTCCTAATCTTTCCTGGGCCCCTTTCTCCATGGGCAAGGACACTCTGTAATACTGAGGCCATAGATTACCGCTCTGTTGGCCTCTTCATTGATGTCCCGTTTTCCAACACGCCTTGCCTCCTACCGGAAAATGGCCAAATAAGGCCATCTATCTCTGGCTATGGCCCCTAGGCAGTGACAGTAGCAGCGGCATGGGGCACAGGGCCAGACGCTCACACAGGCTTGGAGTCGCAGCCAGGAGCGTGACTTTGATGTCTGTGAAAGGGTTGAACCTCCTCGTGCTCCTGTTCCAGCGCAGTGGGCACAGGCGGGACCCTCTCACATCTGGAGGAGGGCGGAGAGAGAGTTGAAGAGGTGACAGAGGAAGATGGGCCCGTAGCTGCAGGTCAGGACAGGTGTTCAGCTCTGTATGTAAATGACTATTGCACACTTACTGTACTCCAATGGCAAAGGCTTTTGACTTGGCTGGTGACATAAAAGTGCCCACAAGCCTCAATTCTTCATGCATTTGAACTATATAGGCCCTTGGGTCAAATAGAGATGAAGATGCTCAACGTGGTCGGGCACAGATGCATGTGTGCTCAAATATGATTTTTTTTTGTACTTGTTCATCACTCAAATTAAAGTTAAGCCAGTAAACATGTATATTTTTTCTTTGTAAAAACTCAAAACAGCTCAATTTGACCCAAACTGTATTTTCAAAAATACAGTATAAAGCCCTTTCAAAAGCTGGATGCCAGTTGTCATTGAGTGAATACACTTGGTCTGACCCTCATTTAATTATATTCTACTTATTTTGGGACTGGAGCCTATCTCAGCAACTATAAACCTTGCTTGGACATTGGACAGTTAGTTGCAGAGTTGGCACAGACATTCAATGGGTAATTTAGAATCACTAATACCCCTTACACATGTTTGGGCTACCTGTGGAGGACCCACAGCGTGTACATGCTGACTGCACTACACTTGTAAGGGCAGAATATTGTTGCTATATTTGTTATTGTTTGCCTAATGCCATTCTTCCAATATCAACATCAACACAGGCTGGTCATCCCCAGGACCAATCCGTCCCGGTTTGCCGAAGAATCACAGTTTGCTGTTGTTTTGCTGTTACACTTTGTCTATCTGATCTTCTACAGAAGGAAATTTGCCAACTTCTTTTGCCAACCCATAAGATATCAAATAATGGTATCTGAAATTGGAAACAGCTCAGATAGCTCACAGTGGACAGCTAATCTCTACATCTATAGGTAAAGGTCATCCCGCTAAATAAGTTGTGTACATAAATGGATTGTATCCAAACTAAAGAATACCATAGTGATTCAGGAAGCCTCCTACCCTTTAAAACATGCACATGTTAGGAGAATTGGTGATGTTTTTCAGTATCCAGGACTAACTGGCCATTACCCCACATAAGGCCCATAGTTGACCCCTAACTGGAAAGAGCAGAAAAATAAATTAATAAATAGGAAGTCAATTTAGTAGACCTATAACTTGGTATATGAAGAACTTTTAGCAATAGCAACTAACCATAGCAACCCTTGCTCTCATCAGAATTCCCAATGCAGGTCATTACCATAAACAGAAAAGGGCAGCCACATGCTCAAACCAAACTATCGCTCTCGTGCTGAAGTGCTCATTTTTCTAAACCTTTCTGTTTTGGTCGATGATGTTGAAATGCTGCTGAAATGCCACTCATGACGCAAACGCACTCATGAGTCGGTGCATTGGAAAGGGCTGTAATAATATCCATTCATCCATTCATGCCCAGATGGCTGCATAGATAGAGCTCAAAGATAGTGGTGATAGAATATTTTGAGGCATTAAGCCAAATGGTGACTCCAGCTTTTCTTCTTTAGCATAATCCAAGCGTGTGTATTACGAATATAAAATAGTGTATACCTGTTCACGTCTGGCCTGTCATATAGAATTAACATTACTTTTCAATGTACCCAAAGGTGACTGAGAGACATGTGGCAGCCACTACAAAACACACTAACACAGGATAGATGAAATGTCTCACAACATCACTATAAGCAGGTCAGGGTTAGAGAATTAAACTAGCAACCTTCTCAATAGACAACCTGTTCTCTCACATCTGGAGGAGGGTGGAGAGGGGATGTTCAAGAGGCAGCAGAAGAAGAACCACTGGGCTCATCACTGCAGGTCAGGACAGGTGGTAGTGGAGTTGCAACAGCTCTGAATGTAAATGGATTTTTGACTTGGCTGGTGAAATAAAAGTGCCTACAAGCCTCAATTCATCATGCATTTTGACTATATAGAAGATTTTTTCCAAAAATACTGTATAAAGCCAAAGCTGGATGGATTTTAAATTGCATGCCAGTTGTCATTAAGTGAATAAACTAGAATTGAACCCGCAACCTTCTTTTTAGACAACCTGTTCTGCCACCTACGCCACTGCTGCTTCAATAACAAAGATAAAGAAATGAGCCCCTAAGACCAGTTGACAACCAATGTTTTAGACTGGCTTTTGGATATCTGCTGTGCACTATTTCTATATGGGAGCTGTATGGATCATTTCTTTTGCAAATCTAAATGTATACATACCAACATTTATGGGTTAAATAAAAATCTCAGGTGAGCATAAAGAGGACCACATTTGACTGCGAGGTTATATGGGCCAGAGGTGGGTAGTTACATTTACTCAGTTACATTTTCTCCAGTCACATTTACTCAGTCACATTTACTCAGTTACATTTACTCAGTTACATTTACTCAGTTACATTTACTCAGTCACATTTGTAAAAATAAATAAATAAAAATAATAACAAAAACTCTCTAACAGTCTCGAAAAGATTTCCGACTCTTGTGCAGGACATATGGTCACAGTTTATTTTTCCATAGCCCTTCACTACATTGTATCTGCCTCGTTAAGTACCATGTAATACTCTGTAACAAACTGTAATAACATGTAAATACAGACAGAATGGTAAAGGTCAGGGCTTGGGTTAGGTACAGTGTAGTTACATGTTATTACAGTTTGTTACAGAGTATTATATTGTACTTAATACATTTGTATTAACTGTTATTAAAGTAATAATTTGGATAACTACATTTCACTTCCACTCTGACTGTAACATTACTTTGAAATAAACACATCTATACATGTCTCTGTTGTCACTAAAGATAATAATAATAATCATAATTGCTCTGAACTGGTTCTACTTAAACAGCCTTCTTCACCGTGGCCTGAACATTGTATTGGTGTCTTACCTGAACACAGCAGTAAAATCAGTATGAGACGAGCTAACATTGTGGTAGGCTACTTGGAGCTTCTCTGAAGGAGTCCCTGAGAAAGTGATGGAACACTTCTCAATCTCAATGCTCATGAACAAGAATAGAGACCTGTATCTGCTGACTTTGAACTGAATATTTGTTGAGTCTCTTTTTAGATTTCAGAGAACGACCAATCATCATCCACCATCA
>JAVQKC010039503.1:0-13348 GCA_036025475.1 Philypnodon macrostomus
ACCTAATGACCCCCCGGCCCTGAACACATCTGACTAATATGATGGCAGTTACCTCTATAGACTGAAAGAAGAATGTAATTTTAAGGAATTTTCAAAATTTGGCAAAAACATTCTTCACAAACATCCAGACAAATCAAAAAAGTCAAATAGACCCTTCCCAATTGCTCGTTAACAATATTAAAACCCTTAGAAATCACACAATGTCTGATTAAGGTGCCCGCTGGTGACAGTTGTAGCAGACGTATGGGGCAGACGTATGGGGCAAACGTATGGGGCCGTTTCGCCGATATACACCTTGCTGTCGGGGACGACAGCATAGGCCTAGTTTTATCTAATCGAGTGGGGAGGGGAGTGAGATAGAGATAGATAGAGCTAGGAAAAAACTCAATAATTTAAACTTCCAATAAAAAACAGACAGTCATGAGACACCTTCTGGGTCTTCCTGGATCAACATGTATCCATTATTATGAATGTCTGTGAGTAAAAAAAATAATAAATAAATAAATAAAAAGGATTCAGTGGGTTCTCACTTATCTTCTCTGTGCGTCTAAAGACATAAATGTGTTTTGGAGAATTAGAGGCTCAAATGTTGTTGGAATGTGATATTAAATACTTGTCTGTTAGTTGCTGGCATAGGCTACAGTGACCTGCGACCTCAAAGTACCATTAAGTCCCTTTGTCTAAACTGTATATAAAAAATGTACTGCTTACGTTTTTCTTTGAGACCTTAGGACCTGTAGCTACACGAGAACCACTCCAGCCCTAAAGAGTGTAAGAAGAGCTTTTTCCTGGTTAATGAGCTCTAGTGGATGTGATGAAGGAGTAAAATGGCGCGACTGCAGGTGAGCCTCTGTCCTATACAGTGAGAGTGGATACGCCTCAGTTCATCTCTCCCAACAATACTGTGGCTGTGTCCTGCCCCGAGTCTTCATTTCACCAGCTGCTGATGGATTTACATCGTTACAGTGCCACCTTGTCTCATACAGTAATCCACAATATATACACTACAGATTTAATGAGCAATCTACAGAGAGTGAATTTTATGAGCCTCTATTATTTATGTTAAGAGGTGTATGTATTAACATGGACAGTGATTTTTGCCATTGGTTCTATTCATAATTTAAACAGACAGGTGGCCATAGAGAGTTTGGTTCAGGAGTTGTTCACGAGGGAAGACTAAAGGCCAAAGCTCTTGATTTAATATACTGCATTCTCTATGGTCAAGAGCTGTGGGCTATGCAATGATTTTGCATGGATGCAATCTGGGCCAGGAACTGCTTTAGAGTTTTAAAGGTTGATCACCTGAAGCTCAGAGTAGGGCCACTGCTCATCCACATTTGTTGAAAAACCAGTTGAGGTGGCTCAGACTTAAGCTAAAAACATGCTAACAATTATCATAGGTGCTAATAAACACAATTACAAAAACTGCTTCCATGAAAATAACCCTTCAGTATTCCACCTTCTCTCTCACACCAGACATCCTCATTCATAGCAGTCAGTCAGTCAGTCAGTCAGTCAGTCAGTCAGTCAGTCAGTCAGTCAGTCAGTCAGTCAGTCCTTCAGTCCTTCAGCTGTCCCAGTCTCCCAGTGCACTGCCTGTGAGTACAAGCAGAGCCAGGATCGGGCCTTTGAGCCTCAGTGATTCATGCAGCAGGAGCAGGCTACTGGATATAAAACAGAACAGTTGTTTCCTGCTGAGTCAAACCCGCAGCTCTCATTAAGTCATTATGCGGTAATTAGTTGTGTGTTAGCCGAGTAGGTAGCGTAGCGGTAGCAGCCTAATCCTGGACTCTGTATCCTTAAATGCATGTAATCTCAGGTCACGTAACAATAGCTCACTGCTGATTACAGTTATTCAATCAGGTTATTGATCCAGCCAGGCCTGACGTTGACGTGCACCATGCAGACCGCCTAATAATTGTGTTTTCCTTACAGCTGGCAACAGAAGTTATTGTTTTTGATGGTCATTTGTTACTCACATTCGCTTTGGAGCTGATTTCAAGTTTTGGTTCTGGCAAAGCTTTCTGGCAATTCACAGTAAAGGAGAACCAGTGAGCATGGGTAGCCTGGTAACAGCCAATCAGAACAAAAGTAGAGGAGTCTGCATGTTCTCTCTGTGTTACTGTGGGTGATCAGGCTACTTTCCACCTTTTAAACACATGTATGAGTTAGGAGTCTGGAGTGTATGTCTCTATGCTTAACCCTGCGCAGTCACCTATAGCTGAATAATAAACTAAACTTCTCAATATTTTCAGGGTGGGAAATACGAATGAAAATCCCATAAAACAGAAATCATAAAAGACACTGGAGAATTTTGTGAATAATTCATTTTGATACATAGTATATCTGATAAACGTCTGTGGAACAAGCCAAACAAAATGAAACACATAAAGGTTGACTGTTTAGTAAATTGTAATTTCAGACTAGGCAAACAGCAGCAGTATGTTGTTTCTTTGACCTGCTGACCTTCTCTCCGTGCTTGGGAAATCCCGGCTCGACGGATCAAACTCACTTAACTCACTTGTGGTTTTAAATGTTGACGTGCATCAAAGACATGGCGCAGAGCGAGATGTTCCGAGCTGCCACTGACTGCTGTGAGGTGTTGTGATCTGCCCGGACCTCAGGCGTGTTGTGTCACTAAAACCTTGGCATCTAACAGACAAGCCTTGATGGTAAAAGACTTCAGGGGCTTGGCCGACAGCAAGGCAGCTGATGGCAGGTGGAACAGGTGCTATCTTCAACATAGAAAATCACTTTTATCAAATTTGAATGATGCTAGGTTTATGATAGAGTGGGAAATGTATCTTAATGATTAACAAAGAGAAAAGTGATGAAAACCAGCAAGGCAACAAGCCAAGAGAAACTCACAATCGATTCTAATTATTGAGATGAAAGATGCGAGGGGATTTTTTGCGTCCCGAGGCTGGATGGAACAACGAAGTTTTCTTTTTTAATTGCGTTCCGTGGTTTGAGAGTTTTTCCCACTTTTTCAATCTGATGAAAGACACAGTACATACTTCTCGTCAGCATGCATCATCAAGACATGATCATAATTTAGGGGATTTGTGGTACCTTTCTCACACGCATATAAAATGCCAAAAGAAAACTTTTAACAAAGAACCAAACAGGTGCTTTAAAATGAATCCAGATATAGTGAACAGCTCTAACATTATGACCACCTGCCTCATATTGTCTGTCTTTTGCTGCTGCGACACTATGTATTTTACAATCTTTCTATTAGACCCAGCTCATCTGTTGGACCAGGCCAGCCTTTGTTCCACTGCTCCTTCCGCGGACCACTGCAGATCGGGAACACCCCACAAATGCTTCTCTTTAGAAGGTGCTCTGACCCAGTACATGAGCCATTATAATCCTTAACCTTTGTCAGACTTGCTTTGCCTGCGTCTTACACATCAATATTGAGGACTCATTATTTATTTTCTACTCATTAATAGCCTATATTTCCCACCAGTCAACATGATGAAAAGATCTTCTCCATATCCCTTCAGCGATCATAATGTTATGATTTAATAGGTCAGTTGTGAATTGAGAAAAATACATATCCAAGTGAATAAATCTTCTAAATATTACATTTATTGACCGTTTCTTTATAGGATCAACATCTGTTATCACAATCTTCCTGCTATTTTGAATGTAAAAGGTGAGGTGTGACTTTTATTATAGTAACCACAAACAACCTTTGCAAATGGCTACAAAAATATGTACAACAATGCCATCTCAGTATCCACACAATCACGGTAAGACTCACACACATCACAGCAAAACCACAGATTATAGGCCACTTCTTCAGTAATTACTACTGGCCAGGCCTAAGGCATAATCTTGCAATTTCCTCTATGACGCGCAAAGCCTACTACTCTATATAGGCCCGGGCTTCACATGGGTGACCAAGGTCCTATTTTAACTTGGAACACATACTTGTGATTCTTC
The DNA here is from genome assembly GCA_036025475.1 of Philypnodon macrostomus. Classification (NCBI taxonomy): domain Eukaryota; kingdom Metazoa; phylum Chordata; class Actinopteri; order Gobiiformes; family Eleotridae; genus Philypnodon; species Philypnodon macrostomus. Next base: position 3,952 of record JAVQKC010039503.1, read on the forward strand.
AGGTGAAGGATTAGCCATTAGACTTTTATAAATGCAGTATAATTAAAAAGTTGGCTTTGGTCGAATCAGGAGTGTACCCATATGTAACAAGACCTGTAATGTACAATAAACTAATCTTTGAATAGTTGTGTAAGTATGTAGTGATTGTTGAACTTTGATAAGCATGAGTGTTGGAAATTGTGCATTGTTTTAGATATAAGGTTGTGTATTTTTTAGTGGTTTGTAAATACCAATTGTTTAAATACTGTACTATATTGTTTTCCCTTCTCCCCCAAATCCCCGGGACAACGGATGAAAATTTACATACCATTCATGCTGTAAAAGCCTGTGTGTTCATTAACATGCACTGTCCCGCTCAAATAAATAAATAAATAAATAAAATTGACCTAGGTCTGTGGTTACAGTTCAAAGGCAGAAAAATATGAAATTGGACAAAATACATGACTATTTACACAAAAGTACATCAAATCTTTAGAAAAATAAGCAAAAATAGCCTTGTTGAGGTAATTTTGGCAGCTATAGAATTTGTCTCTCTTAATGGACTGCCCTAACCTTTATAACCCTACCTTTATAACAGACATTTCATAAATTTAGATCACAATATAAGTGCACAATATAATAATATGTGTCATAGTACAATTAATGCCAACATACATCTGTCATCTATTACATTACAATATGTGTGTACAAAGTGTATCTAAAAATTGATGGCTGGAAAATGACATATATTTAGTTTTTTATCTCACAAAATACATAAATACATTTTAACATCACTTTTTAATTGCGTTGATATTAGCTTGTAAAATGGTTTTGTATATCTGCTTGTTCACATTTCTGTTCATGTTCTATTAAAAACCCAACAGCCCTCGCATCTCTGTGCTCACAGCTCACTTGTGTTAACAGCACTACAGCAAACTGAGCATGAGTTGTGGTTTATTTACAGACATTAAAGGAATGTGAGGCAGTCACATCAAAATACATTCACTCTAATGGCATGATTCAGCTAAGCCATGTATGTCATTTTATTAGGTGTTTCATAAGAGCTTTTAGACAAAATAAAGATCATAGGCTTAACAGATGCATTAATGACCAAATACTAAACTTCAAACAATGCATGATAAAGCACATACCATTACATCACAGTCTATTTGTTAAAAGAAAAATTGTATGTCAGTGAACTTTTTAAAACTACCAACCCCAAAGTCAAGTATGAGAGAGCTTTATAAATCATTATTCTATCTCTGCATTTTTATGGGACAATATAAACATGCAACAGTGGGAGCTCAAAGAGACCACAGACTCAACGCTGACCCCTAGTGTCAGAGCAAATATTACGTCTGTTTCAACGAGGGCCAGGGTAAAGCTTGTAAGTGATACTTCAGATGCAGAGCAGTATGTTTGTATTTCCCACGCTGCACTGTCAAAACAAACCAGAAACAGAGCTCAAACCAAAATATGAATTAACCAAAAGAGGTGAATGAAGATGATACAGTTTTTAGGTGAGATTAGTCCCCAAACCACACAAAGATAAACGTGATCATAATTACCATACACCCTGAATACACAAATATAGACAACATAAAAAGCCACTAAAGCCATAAAATACAGAGAGAAGAGTATGTTTGTGAATTCCAGGAACTATCTGTAATGTGTTATTAAAGCTGCATCCTACTGTGTATCACAAACCGACTTGACTTTCACTTAGGCAAAAAAAAATAAAAAATAAAAAAACTGAGCCTGTTTACCAAAATACTAATACATTTCACCAAAATAAAGTTTCAATCCTAACTGGGTGAGTTTGGTGGCTTATGGGTTCCCACAATTCTCTCCATGTGTTAGACCTATACCTCCATGTACATAAACTCTGTATATCCACGGGGAAACTCGTGTTCTACTAATATGGTTCAACTATTTTGCACTTAGTCAAGATACATTATCAGGTTTTGTATGGATTGAGGCTATTTTTGCTATTGATTTGCAACAAAACAAACTTTAAACCAAATTGATTCAAAATGTCTAACTTTGTCTTCTCCAGTGTCAGGGGGCATGGTTGGTAGAGACAGGTGCAAATACAAGGTGCAGGGGGCGCGGAAAAAGTGTTGCCTCCTTCCTCGAGACCATCTTCACATAAACAGCTCCAGAAAGATTGTGGTTTTCATGTTGTTGGCTCACAATCAACATTAGTGTTCAGGTTCAAGTCGAGTTCAGGTTAAGTGTTTGCTGAGTTTCCAGACTTTCCAGTAAATCCACTGTTAGGTAAAGCTATGCTGTCTCACATAGCTCAATGTACAATTTAGAACAAATAAAACCACAGTTATCACAAAACTAATGGGTTGTACACAGACAATAAACTTTATTCCATGCATTCACTGACTCCATTGATGAGGTGCTACTGTACGTATGAGCCAAACTGACCTCTTCCTTCTGCGCCTCTGTCCCTGAGGACAGGTGAGGTCAGCCGGACCACCACAACCACAAAGTTTTTCCTTTCGCCCTGTTTCATGAATACTAATCACTACAGACATACGTTTAACCTAGAAAGTTGGATTATCATTGATGGACTTATGGAGTACAGCAAAGACGAGTATCATCATCATCTGGAGAAAGACAGTTTTGCATGAGCTGCTGTTCATAAATACTTATTTGTTTAATACAGAAATAGTTGCATGACAAGTTCTAGACTAAATTCACATCTGCATCTGAAGGCCTTTGGTGTCTGGCACATTACAAAGAAGAGGAGAATTTATTGAACACAGCTCATGTCTGGGTGGGCAGATGGAGTTCACATAATGCCACTATTTTAGCATCAGAGCGTCAGGCAGGAATCAGCTGTCTCTGTCTGAGAGGAAACACAGAGGAGAAAGGGACCAGAAAGTGGCCTGGTCGAACCTGCTCTGAACCAGGCTGTCAGAGAAGAGAGCTTAGACTGGTGTGGGTCGGGTGGACCTGCTCCTGTTACATCACTTGTGACCAACAGACAGTGTGGTAGACTTATCTGTCTGTGGTCTCAGTGGCACTAGTCTGGACCAAGAGTGACTCACTTTTTCTGTTTACCTCAGCATGAACTCTTCCCTGGAGCTCCTACTGTCCAGCCGCCACTGAGCGGAGCAGGGTGGCTTCAACCAAAGAGGCCAGGAATGTCCTGCGCCCACACCTTCAAAACCATGACACCTTTCCTGCTCCTCTCTGGGGTAAATATAGCTCTTCTGATGTAGCCTCTTCCTCTGCAGCAGACTCAGGTCAGACTCCGATGAAACCCTTTTTGTGTTTGTTTTGACCAACTACAGTGTCCGATTTCTAGGATTTGTCACACAGGACATTAAACAAACCCACCGCTGTTCAGGCAAGCACAATAAAAAGCCTAGAAGTGAGTTTTTTACACTTTTCATTGACAGCTTCACAGACTGTCTGTGCTGACCCCATGTGGGAAACTCTATCCACCTTTTTCAGCTAAGTGGTTTAAGTAAACACTGAGAAGTCTTCCTTTCCTCTGCAGTAGGTTTACATTGGGCTCTCTCTTTGGGATGTGCAACACACCTCCACTCATTTATTATTAGTAGTGGTCTCTAAACTTCACCTGATATGACGAAGTCTTGCCAGCACAGTAGGACTCGTTTATTTCTTTCTTGAGCCACAAAGCTACAAAACAAAAAGAAGGCTCTGGAAACTGCCCCTGCCAAGGCCACACACCTCTCTTCATCTAATTACTCCAGCATTACCAGTCTCCCCTGCGACCCCCCATGAACAAGCTCAACACTAACCAATCATGACAACATCCTTAACTGGTCAGGAAGCACCATCAGTCGGACACAGACTCAGATTAGTGGCTCATCCTCGGTGAAAAGAGGAGCTGGCACTGTGCCCTGGCTCCCAAATATAAACCAGGAGCAGAGGTTTTGTAAGAATGACTGGGGCCCCCTCTGCCTCTGCAAAGGGACTGCATGTCTCTTGTGCCTTCAGCATATTAACATTAACATTATAATAATGGATTGCTTAAATTAAGGGATATGAACAACATTAAATTTCAGGAAAATACTTTTTACCAAGCAATGTGATACCGCATTCTCTAATGCAGCCATAAGTATAATAATAATAATAATAATAATAATAATAATAATAATAATAATAATAATAATAATAATAATACTCTTTTATATTCTCTATTGGCTTAACCTCTATTTATCATGTGCATATCTGTTTAAGTGTCTCATTATTTCTAGACAGCTAACAACACTAGAATGTATTAATTCATTTTAAAACAGTTGTGATCCTTATGAGAATGAGGCCACACACTGTGTTAATAATGAATGCAAATATAGTTAGCCAAAAAATGAGTTGGTGTCTGTTATTGAGTACATTTCTGTGAAACTAAATCTGGATGATCTCTAGGGTCCATCACTCATAAGGACTGAAACTAGCTGCAGAGACAATGATGTATTCCTACAGAGAACAAGAGATAAACAGATAACATTTGGGGGGATTTGCAATCATCTCCCCTAATTTCTGCAGTTTGTGGCAACCATATAGGTCTACTACATAACACGTATAGAGCCATACACCATTTAAACAGGCTGTCGTTTATCTTTGACAATATACTTAGAGAGAAGGAGATCTTTATGCATATCGTGACAGCTTTATTGGGATTGATAATGACCCAGTTGTGTGGCGTAACCTCAGAAGGGTATCACTGACACGAGGCTGGCAGAACTAATGGCTTCATGGCACTGAGAATTTTAGCTTGGCATCAGTTGTTGAAGAGATGCCTGTAAATGCAATCATTGGCAATAGGATATATGCAATAACCACACACAGTAGTGCTAAAATACACATACAACACAGTTAACAAAACAATGTCCCAATCAAAAACGCAGTAGACCATAACATTTGTCAGTGTTTAAAGATGAGCATTTAATGTCTTAAAAATAAAATGCACTCTAATATGTTTTTTATTATTATTTGCTGGCAGGCAGGGCAGGAAAATGTGACGAATGTCTTAATAACAGGAAAAAAGGGACCCCTTTAAGTTAATAACTAATGGCACAACAATGAACTGTTCAGAGTAGGAACTATCTGGAACATGGAAGAGTGGACAGTTCTCTTTGAAACATAAGCAAATACTCAATGAATGAGCTATAGCTTCCAGGAAAAGCCAGCGCTCAGTAGAGATAGCTGCTAATCTGAGCATGAAGCAGAAACCCAAACAGAGGGCGGCCGCAGGGCAGGCCACCCGAGCAACAACCGGGCCATAATGCATCAGACACCTTTGGGTGATACCAAACCACAGAACGTGAAGGGGCCTTGGAGGAAATGTGAAAGCAGAGCAGCTATAGACTACTGTTTAAACAAGGTCTCTATGTGTTTAGATGCACATCTTGTATACCTGACTGCCATGTTCCTGTAGCTATGATGACATGAGGTGTGAAATAGCCATGTCAAATGTTACAACTCTAGACCTTTAAAAGCCCAGTAGATATGTTGGAACAGCTCTCAATGTAACTATAGCAGGTTTTAATATTTTATTATTTTGTAAAATGAAAGAAAATGTATCCCCATGAGCGTCCAGTTTAGATTTGGGAAGATGAAGCTGGACATGAATACATTAACATAAAACTTCCAACTTTTCAAACAATATATTTATTAATTAGTTAGATCAATTACCCTAACAGATCACTACATAGTGCAGCTTCTGAGACAGCAGAATCAACGCACATACTCATACACATAAATATTCTATACAATTTTATAATTTCCTCAAAACGATGTATTTGTTGTTGTACTTCTCCTATATAAAAATACATCACCACAAAATAGTTTCCAGCATTTCCTTGAAAACCAAAATGCTTAGAGGCAGAGATAAGTCAAAACAGTCACTTGTGTCAGCTGATGTCCGGAGACTTCGTTTGCTCAAAAATCCCAATTATATATTTTCACACGATTGTAATTCACACAGACAAGAAAACAATAACAGTGTGGTCGCTTCACAAACTAGCGGAAAACACGAAATGTGGAAAATCCCCATATTTTTGTTTGTGGACGAGCCTGTTTGTGCTCAATATGTCACATTCTTCGACATCAGTGGCTCAACACATGGCCTTGACCTAATCTCAGTGGGTTTTGCTTCAGACAGCTAGCCACATTTATTTTTATAAACATTAACAAAATGTACACCCCAGATGTTAATAGTGTTCCTCTCTGTTTCTGTTTCTATTAGGTGATTTCCATGGGTTAGCCTAAAAGTGGGAATGCCCTTTACCAATTCACATCTATGAGTGTCCAAAGATACTACTGACCAACAGGAAGTTAAGTACCACATGAGAAAATGATATAGTAAACAGGAAACATGGGCGTAAAAAGGCACCAAATACATTCTGCCATTTCAGCTCCGGTCTCAGTATGCCAGTATGGCACCATCTATTTCTGTGAATGATCTCGGGAAACACTCACCAGTAAAAAATGTTGGCTTTATAGACAAATATTGCAATATTGAAACAATTTAAAAGCACATAATGTAATTGTTGTCCACTAGTTGGCAGTTGGCAATATTAACTATATTAACTACACCGAAGTGGGGTCCGGGGGAATGTCCCCACTGCCCCTACATCAAATCTTAAAGAAATTCAGTTTGAAATGAATAACTATTATTATTTATTTTATTTTATTTTTTTTTATTTTATTTTTTTATTTGAGGAAAACATACATTGTTATAATTGAATGAGTGTTGATGGATGGTATTAGAGGGTGCAGATGTCTAACTGAGGAAAACTGGGTTCACAGACACAGAGTTTTGGGGTTCAGTGCTTTCACTATTGTCACATGCAAATAATACCCTCATTTAGTGAGCTCCCATCAGCATGGTCACATATGTGGTTCAAAAACCTCTTGCAAAAGAAAAAGCTAGATTTTCAATTTTCATGGGTATCAACTAGCTTTGTCTATCAAAGAAGCTTGTAGAAGATAGAGTTCCTACCAATACCAGATTTAAAGAATGTCTTTAGAGTGGATGTTGCAGTGAATTAATCCTGTGGTTTTGAAGTCTACAAAGACAAGAAAAACACTAAAGGAACAAGGGTCTGGCGCCATACGATAGATGCATCCTTTTGAGTCCCAGGAAGATTAGCTGTTTCTTCAAGTGACAAAAAAACCTGATTAGCCTCTCGCCAACCTCTGGGGATTGACCTTTGACTTGTGACCCTGACACTACTGTGCTTAACCTGCACCGGGAGCCATCAGCATGAGCCTTTTCATTAGGTTTCATCAAAATGCCAAAAGGAAAACCAAGGATTGTGAAAGAGAACAATACAATAGAGGTGAGGGGGAATTGATAGTGGCACGCAGCATCAAAAGGAACAAAAGCGGGGGGTGTAGAAGCAAGAGATGAGACGTTTTTAACAGGAGGTCAAAGAAATGGCTTAGAAACATGGGCCTTCATCAAATCCACTTGCAAATCCACAGATTAGTCCCATGCATTGTTTTCAGGAAGTCTGCTCCAGCCATCCACAATGCAGGAGGCGGATTTAGGGAACTTTTGCAAAAGCTCCAAGCCACTGAGCTGGATGCAGTGTGTTCATGTGCTTTTACACGTGTGCATGTTTGTGTCTGTTGGTGGGGGATGACACATCGAGGAAGGGGCTGTCAGAAATGCTTGGGCTCAAAAACGCAAAAGCTCTGACCAAAAAATTCCAACAATCGCTCACGACTTTGTGGCCACCAAAAGCAATAGAAATGAATTGTGGATTTGCCTTCCCGCTGAGACCTCTCCATAGATAATATGTTCTTTGGAAGCTGTGGCCCCTCATGGTTTCATTATAAACTCTGTTTGATATTTACATGGCCCGCTGAGCTATTCTCTATAGAGTTTGAACTGGTCAAAAAGTTAAATTTTCCCCCTTGAATAAACAGGGCTTTGCTTCCTGCAGAGTCACCTCACCACAACAACCAAAGACACTGGCATTCGAAAGTTATGGTCAAAACAGAAGTAAATCAGATGAGAGTATTTGGTTAGTAGAACCCTAACTAACCCTAACTAACCAGAGCTGGATATTCAGTAGCCATGTAGTTTTAGAGCCAAAATGCTAGTGTGCAAGTTCTAGCAAAATACAAATAAAAATGACTACACACCTCTCCAAAGATTTATTTTTCTTCCACTTGAGTCACTTTACCTTCTACCCAGTGCAGCCTTTTTTGTGTTTTTCAGTGTGTGTAAATGGAGCATTGGAGTGATGACAGGGAGCCTGAATCAGTTGCGTGTGCTCACTCTGTCACAGCACCTATAGTTATAGTTAAAGGCTAGAACTCTTTCAACTCTTAGACCAGGATGTGGGGAAGAAAACACATTAGCAAAATAGGCCCAATACTGAGACACAAAAGGCAAATGATTTATTATAGCTTTCAGCAGAAATACCTGCAGCAGAGTGCAGGCCCCTCAGTGGCTTCTGGGAGAGTCGGTGCTGAGAGATGCTCAGGAATGAGACAGCACAAGTGGGACTTTTTCTCACAATAGAGATTTGACTGAGCGGTAAAGGAATCGCATGCAGCTCGAGAAAGGGAGATAAATCAAGTTAAAGGAGGTGCATAAATAAAAGCAAATGGTTATTGTTTTGGTTCTGCTTTTTGCATCACATTTAAAGCCAGTGATTGAGAGACAACTGGATTGCAATTAATATTCATTCACTAATCACATATTGTTAGCACTTTTAAGCACGGTTATATGTGGTAATGAACAGGTAATAATATGGTTATATTGGGGTAATAAACAGGTAATAATATGGTTATATTGGGGTAATAAACAGGTAATGATATGGTTATATTGTGGTATTCTTTCATTTTCATTCTTTTCATTCTTTTTTGTTCTTACATTTTTCTTTCAGTCTATAGGGGGCGCTAATTAGTTAATTTATTAATTGTCATTAATCATAGAAGTACCAAAATCAATCCAGTTCTGCATCTTTATGATATGTACCTGTGTGCAAAAGTTGAAACTGATCCACCAAAGAATTTTTCAGTTATTGAGTTCACAAATTAGGTCGTTAGAGGCCCCGCCCCCAAACCATGACAAACAGGGGAAAGGTCTAATTGACTTTTTTGATTTTGTGAAGGATGTTATAGGACGCTATAGATAGATGCATCATATTGGTCAGATGTGTTCAGGGCCGGGGGGTCAGTAGGTATTTCAGGTTTGAGCCTAAAGCGGGCAAAGTATGTGCAAGTTAGAGGCTGTCAAATATACCTGACCTCCCAAATTCAATCCAAAATGGCCGACATCCTGTTTGTTGTAGGGCAATATTTTATGTTGGGTACACTGTGGAGAATCACTGTACCAAGTTTCATTGCTCTCTGCCAAAGTAAGTGTGTCCAGGGTCCCATAGGGGTCATAAACATGGGGGCGCTATAGAGGCAT
>JAVQKC010039541.1:0-14304 GCA_036025475.1 Philypnodon macrostomus
GTACTTCATGAGTATCTTAGCGAGTCCAACGGTTCTTCCGATCCAAAGCATTTCATTGCATTTTCTGACCCTGTGTTGAATGTGCATATGACAAATAAACTGAAACCTGAAACCTGAAATGTATTCATGAACCTTGTGTGTTTTTTTACCTTTAGTTAACCAGGAAAGTCCCACTGAGATTCAGAATCTCATTTTCAGGGGAGTCATGGCCCCAGCAGGGAACCTACTGTATATATTTTTAGTGGTAGGGGAAACCAGAGTGCCTGGAGGAAACCTATGCAGGCACAAGGAGAACATGCAAACTCCACACAGAAGGACCCCAACTGCCCGGTCCAGGAATCAAACCCAGGACCCTCTTGCTGTGAGGCAAGAGTGCTAACCACTGTGCCACGGTGCTGCCATGTGTTTTAATGAAATGTAAGCTGTGCATCAAACCTCTGCTGGGTATGCTTCTAACTTTATAGGTCGTTTATATTCCTAAAGAAGAACAATGCAACTTTCACATGATCCCCCTGCAACTTTATGGATACATTCAACCAAGGATGAATTTTGTAAAGGAAGCACATTGACTCACAGACAAGGATAGTTTTCAGATCACACAAACACAGTGATCAAACACAGGTCTCTTCTCTGATCATATTCTGGCCCATAGAACATTGCAGATTGCATGCTTGGGGCGACAACCATCAAACTTTATGATGCTTTTCCAAATATTTCCAAGCCATTCATTAGATGCGCTTTTATGATCAGTGTCCAACACAATCAGCAATACAATCTTAAGCATGTCTGGAGGCTTATCAGTCGCATACAGAAAAACAATGTATTAAACAATATATGGATGAAGCTCTTTTTTAGCAAGCATTGTTTCCTATAGTGCAACAATATAGTCCATTGGAAAGCGGAAGAAAATAGCCCATGCTTCCACCAATTCCGAATGAAAAGCCATCACTCCCAATCGCTAACAAGAAATGGAATCGGTTCAGAGTGTGTCAGAATCATTGAGGTATACATAAATAGACCCAGAAATGTAGTCCAAGAGAAACTGATATCTACCACTGCATCATTTTAGACCATGCTGAGAGATTTATTGGCCACAAAAAGTTGCATAGTGTTTTTCGTTGAGCGCTCTTCACAACCCAATCATCTCAGATCAAAGCACGGCGAAGAAATCATGAGGAATGAAGATCAGAATTTAGATATGTGATTGGGTCAAACCAGGAGAAGAAGAAGAGCAGTAGCTGTAGTAATAAAAAATAATGGCAATAGGTTGTGTGTGCAGTCAGTGCATGGGTAGATCGTATCATAGCATCATATTGGTCAGATGTGTTCAGGGCCGGGGGTAGTTAGGTATTTCAGGTTAGAGCCTAATCGGGCAAAGTATGTGCAAGTTAGAGGCTGTCAAATATACCTGACCTCCCAAATTCAATTCAAAATGGCCGACTTCCTGTTTGTTGTAGCGTGGGGTCATAATAATATTTTATGTTGGGTACACTGTGGAGAATCACTGTACCAACTTTCATTGCTCTCTGCCAAAGTAAGTGTGTCCAGGGTCCCATAGGAGTCATAAACATGGGGGCGCTATAGAGGCATTCTTTATTTGAGTTATGGCGTTCACAGCTAGGATCTGCGGGCGCGGGCACGGACGAACACCGACGTGATTCCATAATATCGGCGGCACGCTGTTTTCGCTGATATAATTACTTCGGAGCACTGTTCCGGAGCTTGTCTCAGAGCAGCCTCTCACGTGATCGAAGTGTCGAAGTGTGAATTTTCCGCTCTGTGACTGGTTCAGAGTGTTCAACGCGTTTCCTTGGTTTGACAAACGCTAAACAGCTACAGTATAAAAGATGCACCAATATTTCTTAAAAATGTGGTGTAGTGAGGAGACAGAGTATTGTGTGACGGTGGTGGTGATTTTGGCGACTTTTGGCGACTTTTGGCAGGGTTCAAACATCATGGGTTGTGTGTTGGTTTGCAATGATTAAATTTGTCCACTATAGGTCAGTGTTTCTCCGAGGCCTCAGACACTTCGACCCATTTGATACAATATTGCAAGTGAGGTGTCAATGCTTCACAAGGTATTACTCCGCGACAATCCTGACTCCCGGAGCTTTGTGGTTTACCGAAGTTGTACCGAAACATTTTGACGGAGCGCCTTGAGCGCCGTGTGACACAAAATCTCTTGGAGGTCATTAAGCACAACCAAAATTAATCCATATATAAGGTGCTCCGGATTATAAGGCGCACTGTTGGTTTTTGAGAAAATTAAAGGTTTTTAAGTGCCCCTTATAGTGCGGAAAATACGGTACATACAACTATTGCAAAAATATCTATTTCCCAATATTCATACTGACATGCATGTACAGGTGAAAATCTAAATGTCTCATAAGCCTCTTTCACACATGCACACTGGACAATGAGTGGACTATTATACTACTATTATATTTATAGGAAGTTGTTGAAAAAACAAAGCGTTAGGACTGAATTACCTCAGCATGCATCAAGACGTAATCCCGACCCATACGATTCCCAAGTATCAGGTAAAAGGTAAAAGTGGGGGGCTAGCATTCATACTAGAGGGCCAGCTGGCTCACGTGGGGGTAGAGTCCGCCTGTGCAAGTTAGAAAAGGTTTATAGTGAATGAACGTCAGGCTGTCAGTGATGGCCCAGCAACTAACTTGCCACTGCCTGGAATAGTTGCTTGGATAGGCACCAGCCATATGTGACACCAACAACCAACAAATGAATGTCATGTCAGCACTTACAAAAACATCAGAAAAAGGAGTAAAAAGCAGTCATGGACATGTTCCTGAGGGCTTGGCTGTTTCTGTTATGTGGGTTGGGGACATATATGTGTGCTTCTAGTCCTCCCTCAGATGCGCATGTGAGGGGCCAGCACATCTCCATCTCTTTGTTCATGTGCTCTTGGCCTGCTTTCATCCCTCCTTCTGACTCTGTGAGGAGCATCTTAATGAAAGGATGGGCAGCTGGCTCGGAGTACCCAGCAGACAGAGTAGGACTGAAGATGTCTCTGGAATCTCAAACACTCTCTTTTTGTGGAGCGCCAAGGAGCTGACTATACAGCGAGGAGGAGTGTGCACTCAATTAAAAACATGTCTGTGAGGGTCAGGTGATCAAAGTCACATGATAGTGTCTGTAATTTAATATCTTACAGTAATGTGATGTGTCCTCCACATGACTGAACATGTGAGAGAACATGTCTGGAGTCTCAGGGTCTCCTCTTTAGAGAGATCTATGTAGAATGTAGATGTAAAATAACAAAAATCAGCCATATATACTGCCTGGCCATGCACTTGGGTGTAACTACTCAAATAGGTAAGAGACTATAGTTGGTTAGGTCTAGGTTCAGCAACAGTATGTGCTCAAAGAATGAGGTCAGCTGACTACCTGAATATACTGAATGACCAGGTTATTCCATCAATAGATTTTTTTTCTTCCTGATGGCACGGGCATATTCCAAGATTACAATGCCAGGATTCATCAGGCTCGAATTGTGAAGGAGTGGTTCAGAGAGCATGAGACATAATTTTCAAACATGACTGGGCCACCACAGAGTCCAGACCTTAACCCCATTGAGAAACTTTGGGATGTGCTGGGGAAGGCTTTTTGAAGTGGTCCGACTTTCCCATCATCAATACAAGATGTTTGTGGAAAATTGGACGGAAATCAATCTTGTGACATTGCATTTTTTTATGGCGACTTTTGTACAATTAGCTGTATTATTATCTGTGGTTTGAAAACTGGCTTTAACAAAACCCATATTGGTCTTGACATATTTTTTTTGCTCACTAGCCATAGTAGTAGTTTAAAGTAAGGAAGTATTGTTTAAAAGTTACTAACCACGTTTTAATTAGCTTTTGATTTGTAATGGTATGTATAGCCAACAATAATGTGATTAAATAATTGCATATTCTTGCTTATAATGTAAGCTCTCTTAAATACAATTTACATGCAATTAAGACTCACTTATTATGGAATACTATAGGTTATTGTGCATGTTTAAACTAGATAAAATGTACAAAATACAACTGGACAAAATAGTCACTGAGAATTTGTTATTAGCCAGTTGATGTATTTAGCGGGTTGGCTAGTTTTAATGTCAACCCTGGGTCAACCCTTAGTAATTTTGCTGCTGTTTTATTCATTTTGTACTTCTTATCCAGTTGCAAAATACATTAACTTAGTGAGATGCAGTATACGTATTCTTCTGTATCAATTATTAAATTTTTCTGATTTTCAAATTTAGGCTTGGACAGATTAAGCAGAGGAGTGTAAATGGGGTCAGTTAGAACAGGTTTATAGGGTTAGCAGAGGTAAAGGTAGTGTACGTGTGTTAGGACACTGTCTCACTCCCGCCTCTGTAGACTGGAGTGGGTCACACTGCCCTCTGCTGGGCCAGCTGCTAACAGTCTGTAAGGGAGCTAACTAGAGCTGGGAAATGACCGGGTACCGCTCGTTTCGATACGCAATACATGGCTCAAAATACAATAATATCACAATATAGTGATACTGCAATAATTAATGTATATTGCACTTAATAATCTATGATATATCACTATTTTTAAAGGAACTAATACAGCGTATAAACTGTATTCCAATGAACGGAAATAGAATAATAATACTTCATCTCACAAACAAGGGTACTTATAAATTCGTAATATCAGTATATTTTGTCACACGCTTAGCGCTAATGTGGGGATGATGATTGTTTCTGAGTACTTGTGTATTCGAGAGTACTGTACAGTATATGTGTGTATTTCAGTGTACTACAATGAGCCGGAGGAGCGGACAGATGACGAGGCAGAGCCCACATTCTCTGAAGACGAGGCAGTGACTCAGAAGGGCCTCAGGAGGTCACAGAGTGTCAAGATCACCCGCTCCAGGCTGCGCAAGGACGTAAGTACTTTAACAACAATAGAGCGCAACAGTGCCTGCTCCCCTCTGGTTCCGGAAGTAAAATTCCTTTTCATGATGCAAACTTTTTTTTTCTTTTTTTTCCTTTTTTTTAAAAAGCTAGTCTAAAGTTAAGTCTTTTTAGCAGGTATTTGTATGGCTTATTAGTTTCCTTTTCTTTTGATAAAGGAAATTTATATATTTTCTATAATATTGGTATGTCATTGGCCTAAATTTTTCATATTGGTACATCCTAGGGATATACGATATCAAATCGTGATATGAAGTTATGACAATCTGTTAATCTGGGAAGATCTTTGCATTGTGTTTAATTAATTAATTGCTCTACATTTTTACTGTAACAATGCCAGTGTTCACTGGATTAGTGGATGAAGCCATTACTGGAGCCAATTTTTTATTATGAGCAGTGTTGTAAATTACACTATATTACACTGTTACTCACACATTATATGGGTCTTAGTTATTTTACATTTTAGGTTTATTATTTCTGATAATACAAAGTTAGGAAAGAAATGTTTATGCCTGTAGTTTTTGCATTAGTATCAGTGGATATCGGGTATCGATCAATCCACAAAGCCAAGATATTGGGATCGGGACCGAAAACCTGGATCGATGCATTATGATATGAACTATTATGATGAACATTGGATGTACATTGACTGTAGTTAATAAAAGGTTTAATGAAGTAGTCAAAAAATTAGGGTAACTAAAATTGTGATAAAATCGTAATTTTGATATTGATCCCAATAAAATTGTGATATTATATTTTTACCATATCACCCACCCCTAGTACATCCCTACCTTCCAGTACACTGTGAGTACTGAGGTGCAAGTTGTGTTGCAGGCGCGGTATGGATCTCTGAAGATTAAAGGGAAGAAGAGGCCAGCACTTGGCTCTGTCAATTACATGTAAACGCTACTGCTCACACTGCCTTCTGATTGGTGGCTACTACTTCTTCACTGCTCCTCCTCTGCCCTCTGATGGATCCTGGTGTCCTGGTGGCTGACATATTTCTGCTGAACATTTACCAGTGCAGTCTCATGACTTCTCCGTTTGTGCTTTATGTTGTGTTATTTTTTTGTGTGCGTTTTAGAATTTTGTGACGTCTGTCCCAGTGGTCTCTTACCATTTTGTTCCACAACAAATATGACCAAAAACTTCAAATGTTCCTAATTCCAAATGTAATTAATTTTTTCTGTGAATATTTTGAAAAAGCGTATTTAGTTATCAGAGAAGCAACCTAATCATAACATTGCTCTTCCATGTTCACAAACAATTTTGTGCCTACAGGGGCTGATGAAATCCACTATGATTGATCCTATTTTCTCTAAATATTAATATGAACACATACAAATACATATAACTGACAAGTACTCTCCTGATGAACTGCTGGAGCACAATATTGACAATAATACAATATAGCTTCATTAAATTGACTTTATTACGCATTGTCTTAGCTTTCTATTATGTTTCAGCATTTGTTTTTTTCACTAATCCTGTATGCTGAGGCACTGACTTTTTTTAGGAGCTGAAAACACTTTCTTCATAGATGGATGAGAAACCCCTACTTTGTTACTGTCTATTGTTTGGATTGGCTGTAGCAGTAAGTGGGCATGTTCATTAAGGATTGAGGAAAGAGGGCCTTACATGCAGAGCCGTAGAAAAGCAGAGTTCTGACAACTCCATTGGTAACAATAGGCCAGTTTTTAAACAGCAACCTGCTCTTGCAATAATTCCAGGCAGTAGCCACTCAAGCTAACAGCGCAATTCAAATGCATACAGAATTGTGCTAAGTTGAAACTACATTGTTCAAACAATTTTGGACTTCTTTTGGCAGAACTTTCTCTTACTACGGCTCTGCCTACATGCCATTAATCTGAGCTTTTTTTAGCAGAGAGAAAGCAACAAAAACTGCTTTTCAATATATATTTTTAAGAGATTTTGAAAGTTCTAAAACTAGAAAGCTAGTGAACAAAAAGATTTTTAAAAATGGATATGTGCCCTTCTCATATGAGACATTCTCAGAATCCTGCTGGTCGTCTTCTGAACTGCAGCTACTCCTTGTATCAGTCTCTGGGAGGACACAGATGCACTGCTCATATCTCTATATTTGTATCTGATGTGTACATGAGAGCTGTATTTTGAATGTCTTTGTGCTGCCTTTGGAGTCTTTCTATTGTATCACATTTGCACATATAGCCTCCAAAGTGTTTGCAAATGCTGTCATCTCATTTTGGGACGTCCCGTGGCTGAGGCTGGGATTTTCAGCTTGGGACGTCGGTAAATGGTTATCATGACATCTGGCTTGACTGGGACTAAAATGGGTATTCAGCACTGCACACAAGACTTTATAATTTTTTTTAGTAGTATTTTTTTTCTCTCTCTCTCTACAGAACAGTGGAGGCTTAAACTCAAAGGCTTTTCTTGGAGTTTAAGTGTTACGGGTTTAGCAGACTTTTAGGATACAAAAATGGAGATCCACAACTACATTTTCAGTTGCATTAATGTTGTGATGCTGAGATTTCTTTGCATTGGGCATTGTCTATTCTGTTGGATCAGATGTCTGTTAATGAATGAATCCAATGAATTGACAGTTAACCCAGTCATACAGTGCCCAAGCCTGTGGTAAGCAAGGCTTGGATCCAGTAAAAATAACACACTTAATGTTTTTAGTAACTTTTTGTTTTACAATTGGATTTTAGCATGTTATAATTTCTAAATGTATAATGTGCTACACAATATGAGGACATCCCATTTTTAACATTGAATATAGTGATAGCAATGTTTAACAGAATGTTCCTTTATTCACTAATTAAAGATGCTTCAAAATCACAACTTGCGACTAAAGAAGGCCAAAGTTAGACTAAATTAATGAAAATATTTCAGTAGAAATCTTTCAGATTAAAGACCAATTGTGATATGTTTAGATTTTTGTTATATGTGACATTTGTTGCATTTAAAAAAAACAAAAAAAAAAACATGTATCCATATTTTTACATTTCCCTACACTGATCAGCCATAACTTTATGACCACCAGCCTATTATTGGTGCTTAAATTGTGGCTTGTTATGACCACCCAAACACAACAAGCTGTAATGCACTGTGTATTCTGACTCCTTTAACAACCAGCATGAACTTCATCAGTTTGGGTTACAGTATCTCTTCCGTTGGATCAAACCACCCAGACCAGCCTTTACTGCATTTTAGAGGTGACCAATTTTGATAGATACAGACCACTTGCAGCTGTTAGTTGATTTGTTCCGTCAAAATACCCGATCAGTGCATGTAGAGGCTTTAAAATTATCACTTCATGGTTCTGAGCGGTGTTGTGTAACTTACCATGGTGACAAAACATGCTCTAAACCAAAGGCACTAAATCAGATAAGCTGGATCTAAACCTAGACTGTCTTCTATCAACAGTGCACTGGGTGGGAACAGTTTCTCTTGGCCAGATGTCATGTGACCTGTTTTCTTTTAATAATGCTCATAACTGACTAAACCAAAGCTTTAACGCATAATGCTGTGGTACAGTGTGGTGTGTGTAAATAAATAAAATGTATGAGAGCTCAGTGTGGAGTGTTCTTATAGTACTGTATTACGGAACAATATACATTTAATTTGTTTTAAGGGGCCCCAATATGCTAACTCTACTATCCTGAGATTTTTACAGTGTTATGTTTATTGATTACCACATTTGTTCATGATATGTTGTGGATTGACTGAGAAATGAGAAAATATCCAGTAAGTGGCAGTTTTGTGGGTGACAGGTCCAAAATGATACAGTAGATTGTTATATCAATGTTTTCTGAATATACATGTGAAAACCCATGCCACTTTATCACATGGACCTAACCTTATGCAGTGGCCAGTGAGTGTATTTTTAAACAGCCTACAAAAATGGCAGTGTGTTGAATGGTTCTTCTAAGAGCATGGACCTATAGTGCTTTCACTCACTTTTAATGGACCAAACAAACCAAACATGAAAAACCAAGGAATACAGTGGAGATGAACGCAGAATGATGCATTAAGGACAAACCTGCGGTCAAAACCAGAGCTAAACCAAATCTAGGCCAAATCAAAATGAAACCCCCACAGAGACTTAAATTGCTGTAGACTCACTAGTTGTACATGTTTGAGACCGCAGCATAAGGTTGTGATCAAGGGTCCCAGCAGGGTTTTTAAGTCTTCATTTAGAACTTGCATAGTCACAATTTTAACCTGGTTTAGTCCTGTTTTAAATGTGGGTTTAGACATGGTTTGAACAGTTTTAGTCCTCATGTAGCCTAGTTCTTGTTGCTGACCTGATTTAGACCTAGTTTGGGTCTAGTTTAGACTGGATTGAGAACCATTACTTATAACATGCCTGGACTCGAGTTATATATCCACACCAAAAACAATACCCTTTTTCTTTTAAGTCATCTTGAATTTAAAAATCTTCCTAACAATGACAATTGAGAGAAAATGTAGAAAAGTAAAAATGACTAAACACAGTGGCTGTACAGGAGTTTATTGTCAGACAGTCTTTTCATATCATCAGAGCAAATACAAATGATCACAATGAACTTCAATGATTCCACTCATTTATAACATTGTTCAGTCAGTGTGTGTCATAATCAAGGAGAGGTTTATAAAATGGTGACACACAGGGGTCTGAATGTCCTGTCAGTTTGAGAGTCTCTCAGCTAGACAAGGATGGGTCCACATTAGATTAGTATTGATCACATGATGGACATAAGAAAACACTCCCAACATGTGTCCTGGCTGTGGAGATTCACGTAATAATAATGATAAATGAGTCTTCTATAGCGCTTTTCTAGACAATTTACAATTTTATGCATTATACATTCACTTCTCAGTCACACTCTGTGGTGGAAGTGTGGCTGCCATTCTGCACCTATGGTCCCTCCTGACTACCACATTCACACATAGGACAGTTGGATTAAGTGTCTTGCTCAGGGACACAATGACGGTATGAGCCCGGGTGGGATTTGGACCGGTGACCCTGTGGTTGCTGGACAAACTTTTACACACTGCAGGTCCTCAAGCCACCACTGGTCCACAGCCGAAACACAGGAACACATCCCAACAGGCAGAGCTCTGAACATACTCATAATGTTAATAAAACTTGTGCTTTACTTGAGTTGTCTCTAAGGACAGACGAGGCACAGAGTGGCTCTGTGTACAGGCTGTTCTCTTCTCAATTCTAATGGGTCAGGTCAGAACTATTCAACTGTCACATATCAGTAGGTATCAAAATCACAAATGCCCTCATGAATGACAATACTATCAACGCTACTATGACTACATGTGTATATCATTCATTCTTTCCTTCCTTAGTCCCATTAGGATTCAGTAACACATGGGTGTCTTTGGGCTTTGGAGGAAAAGCAAGCACACGGCAAAGACATGCCATTTTGCTTTAAGTCACCATTGTGCACCAAGACTATATCAATGAAATAGTACTAATTGTTCACATCTCGGTACAGATAAAGGACAAAACTCTCCTAACAGGGACATTGAAGTGTAACTCTCAGGTTTATTGGAAAGAGTTCCTGTGTGTATATGAGTAAAACATGTCACTAAAATGGCTCTCACCTTTGAACTCCAACAGCGTGTAGGTTAGACTGGAGCTGAGAGACTCTACAGCTGACCCCCCACCCCTGTGTGTGTGTCTGTGGTATTGTGTAGTGTGGTTTTGTGTAATGTGTGTTTTGTAGCATTTGTATAGCATGTGTCACAGTTTGTCGGTGTCCAGCAGCTCTCGTAGTTCATTCTGGATGTCCTCTGGTAGCTCCAGAGGAGGCAGATCGTCCAGACAGAGGTCCTCCTGAGCGGGCATCTCTAGAGGGGGCAGTGTGGGGATGGCGATGTCCTTCCCCCCGCCCCTCCTCCCCTGTCCCACTCCAGTGCCTATAGCACCCCCCGGCTGTGGGAGGACCCACAGCTCGGAACGTTCCACAAAGTCGGCAGCCTCTGAGTGTAGTCGTGCATTCTCTGTTTTCAGACGGTCGTTCTCTGCAGACAGACGCAGGTTCTCGTCCATGAGGTGCTCCACCAGGCGCCGCAGGTCCTCGATGGTGGTCTGCTGCTCCTCCAGACGGGTCTTGTCGTCTTTAGTGGTCTTTAAGCCGGGAAGGGGCCCGGCATAACGGCCCCCGGACTGACGCGTCTGCAACTGGTACAGCAGAGTGTCATACTCCCGGTCCCTGGAGCTTTCGCGGCCCGGGACTCCAGAGCTCTTTGTGGGTCCGGAGCCCTGAGCATGGGCTGCGGTGGGCGCCCGAGCCCTGTTGGCCTCTCTCCTGGTCTCCCGCCTCCAGCGCTCTTGGATCAGCCTCTGCTGTTTGATGTGAGAGTCCCTCTGCAGCTCCATGGACAAACGAGCCTGTCCACACAACAGTCATTATTCACAAATCAGAACGACACAAGAGACGTTTACACAGTACAATACAATACAGTACAGCAGAGTCTATGTGAACGGTAGGTGTGCTACAGTCAACTCTGAGGCTGGAGTATGTGGTTATCAGTAAACAGTACTGCACAGATACGTCATCAGTGTACATGATGAACTATAACTGAAAATAATGTTTTACTCCAGTGACATTTCTACTGTTGTCTATTCTTTATAATGTTTTAATTCTGGCATATTTACAGGCATACTGTCACTGTTCTTATAAATAAACTAGGCCTGTGCTATCATCCCAGATAGCAAGGTGTATATTGGCGAAACGGCCCCAAACGTCTGCCCCATACGTCTGCTACAATTGTCACCAACGGGCACCTTAATCAGACATTATGTGATTTCTAAGGGTTTTAATGTTGTTAACGAGCAATTAAGAGGCCCCGCCCCCAAACCATGACAAACATGGGAAGGGTCTGTTTGAGTTTTTTGATTTGTCTGGATGTTTGTGGAGAAACAAAACCACATTCTTCTTTCAGTCTATAGGGGGCGCTATAGAGGTAACTGCATCATATTAGTCAGATGTGTTCAGGTGCTGGAGGATATTATGTTTATGATGTGTTTATGTGTGGTAGGAATTCTTACGTTCGTCTGAGACACCTGTGCACCAACACCTGGATCCAGAGCACCAACGTCCCCATCGACGTGGACGAGGAGAGACCCATCAGACTCATGGTGAACACATGATACAGTAATACTCTGGATCTGATGTGATGATGTGGTTCAGGACCATCTCTGCAGATCTCTCAGAATAACGTTTCATATTTTCAAACACGCTTCAGTTGGGGACGTGTCCAACCAAAGAGGACAAAGAGGCCTTCGCCATCGTCTCTGTCCCGGTCATGGAGATCCGAGACCTGGACTTCGCCAACGACGCCTCAGCCATGCTCTGCTCTATGGTGGAGCAGTTCAGCCAAGGGTTCATCAGTCCTAATGACCGGAGGTAAACCAGGACTAAACCAGGTCTAAACCAGGACTAAACCAGGACTAAAACAGGACTAAACCAGGTCTAAACCAGGACTAAACCAGGACTAAACCAGGACTAAACCAGGACTAAACCAGGACTAAACCAGAAAAGTCTAAACCTAAGTCAGTAAAATGATGATGAAGAGCAGGTCATACATGAATGGATCCGACTCTTCATCTTCACAGATCAGATCCTCTTCAGATCATGTAGGGTTAGTGTCCTGCCCTGCGGCTCTGTCTTTTATAAAACCAGGGTCCAGAGAGCGGTCAGTCTCATGTGACCTGCCCCGACACCACTCCCTCTAGTGGCTCATAATGGCATTGTCAAGAATATTACTTTCAGAACATGACTGACCAACATGGGCCCGACTCACAGAGGAGGGACAGTGGATATATGGGACGTGTACAGAGGAGGGACAGTGAATATATGGGACGTGTACAGAGGAGGGACAGTGGATATATGGGACGTGTACAGAGGAGGGGTTAGCGTTAACACTAACCCTGATCATGTTATGAACACATGAGTTCTGCTGATTGGTGAACTGTATTTTTGTGAATGACTCAGGGGCTGCTCTCACGTGCCTGTGTGAGTCTGCTGCAGTGTTGGGGGGGGGGGTCTGTTGGAGCGGGGGGGAGGACGGACCGACCAGGCGAGAGGGAGGGCGGAGGGGGTAGGGGGGTCCTCTGACTCATCCCACGCTCCCCTCTGATTGGTGCTCTCTTAGCCGCACCCCTTTCTGCAGTGTAGCTCGGGCGAGGGAGGGAGGAGGGAGGGAGGACCAGACGGGGGCTCCGGCAGACATGGAGGAGCACAGAGAGATGGTGCAGGAGAGGCTGGAGGGGTCCTGGGACCTGGTGCAGCCCGATCACGGCGGCTCTGCGGGGGGGAAGGGCAGTCTGGCATCACTGCTAAAACACTCGTGTCTTCTGTGTTGGTCCAGCTCCAGAGACGACAAGGACAAAGACAACGGCCTGGACCTGGGCCTGGACCTGGGCCTGGACCTGGGCCTGGGCCGGGCCTGGACCGGGCCTGGGCCGGGCCTGGACTGGATCTATACCGGGCCTGGGCCGGCCAAGACCGGACCTGGACCGGGTCTATACCGGGTCTGGACCGAACCTAGACCGGGCCTGGACCGGGTCTGGACCGGGCCTGGACCGGGTTTAGACCGGGCTTATACCGGGCCTAAATCGGTTTGAGAACCGTTTGAGAAGCGCTGGCTCCAGTGCGTTATATTCAGTGGAACAGCGCCACCTGGTGCCTGTTACAGGGACTGTTCTCTGAGCTCGACTGTCGAGACTTCTTCAGAACAAACCAATCCATCTGCAGCTACACGCAGCGCGAGCCGGAGCAGAGATGGTGAGGATGAAATAAACTCTGATTAAATTAGAGAACTAAGACTTTTACTGAAAATAAACATTCTGAGATAAACACGGAGCCTAGAGCTCATGACCCCGATGCGTCTGTCTGACAGTAGCATTAGCATTAGCCCGGTGTGAGTAAGCAAAACACTGTTAGCACCTGAAGCTAACGATCTCTGAAACTTTAACTGAATGTTTTATAATCTTACATAAACCTCTGAGTGTAGACGTTAATCTTCCCGCGCTTTGGTGAAACTTGACTTTTTAAAACGAGCGTGATATCAGTGTAGAATCCGAACCTTTATCTGAATGCGCTAAAGCGGCTAAAGCAAATGCGGCTAAAGCTAACGCGGCTAAAGCTAACGCCCGATTCACTGATTTACTTTCGATTTCACTTAAATAACTCCCGCCATGGTCTGGGCCTGAGCGGGGTCAGATCTAACCCCGGGGAGCGGGGATGGATCTAACCCCGGGGAGCGGGGATGGATCTAACCCCGGGGAGCGGGGATGGATCTAACCCGGGGAGCGGGGATGGATCTAACCCCGGGGAGCGGGGATGGATCTAACCCCGGGGAGCGGGGAT
>JAVQKC010039543.1:0-17350 GCA_036025475.1 Philypnodon macrostomus
TACTATTATTGCATGCTACTAGTACTTCATGACTATCTTAGCGAGTCTAACGGTTCTTCCGATCCAAAGCATTTCATTGCATTCTTTGACCCTGTGTTGAATGTGCATATGACAAATAAACTGAAACCTGAAACCTGACTGTATCTAAAGTATCAGCTCCTCTGCTACCCCCTGAATTCAACACAAAAAAACATGAAGAAAGTCCTGATCTATCTTTTTGCACCTCTCTCCTCTCTCTCTTGCCCCATGTCTACTCATCCCTGCTCCTCCCACCCCCATCGCCGCCTCCCTCTGCGCTCTTAGGCCCTCGTACAGTGTTGTTTTAGGCACAGCAGTGAAAGGTAAACATTGAGATTGAAAATTCGTGTCAGTCAGCCGGGTGAGAGAGGGAGACGTGGTGAGGTAGGAGGAGGTGGGAGGTGGGAGGTGGGAGGGGGGGGAGGAGGGGGGGGGTGTCAGTACAATTTACTAACACAACAGTGAACAGCGAAGCAGGCCAAGACTCGGAGAGCAGAGCAACCGGAGAGGGGCGGAAGAATAGCTCTTTGCCATTGAAATGCAGCAAACATACAAGCGCAGGGAAAATGATGTATTCACACAAAGCTATACTACGAAGGTCCCGGGAAGTCGCGGTTTATCTCCCCACCAGCCCACAACCAGGATGGGGGAGCCCTATATAGAGGCCCCAACATCCAATTATGAGCACTATGAGGAAGCTCCGATTAGATTTAGAGGGTGCATAAAGGAGCACTTGACAGATGTGTTGTTGGTCGGCGTGGAGTTGGAAATGTCATAAGAGCTTCGATGTCAGCCCGGGGGTCGTTTCTCATAATAACCCCAATACAAAAGTAATCCAGAGGCACAGACACCCAAGTCTGAGAAATCCAACCTGGATGATGAAAATTGACAGTGGTGTGTTTGGAGAAAGGCGACCTGTCACTGTCATTACAAAGATATAAAGAAGTGTGATTGGTTCATATAAAAATGTATAGTCTCTGGTTCCATACTTAATCTAAGTTTGAATGAGAGACCCTGGATAGATAATGGATGTATACCCATCAGAGCGCCCCGTCCTGTGGAAGCATTGGTTAAACAGTTCCTTTCTCATTCTAAAACATAAAACCTTGTAATGCAGCCCACAGAGGGTCTCAAATTATCTATTTTTTAGTGGACTTTACTATATTATTGACTAAATTGGCTTAAATGCAAAGAAAAAATATCAAGTAGTGCAGCTTTAATGATTTGAAGCAACAGGATTTCTGTATTTTCTAGCATCCTCTACAGCCTCAAAGATAGCCGCTGTACAGTGGATTTACACCTGGCCGCTGGGTAACCCCTGAGCAGTCAATCATCCGTGTGTGGGGTCACATATGAAGGGTCATTTCACATATGTGTCCGACACATGTCTTTACTTACCACTGCTTTGAAGAGCACATACTTTAGGTGTGATTTGTTCTTGTTTGTTAACATTGACTAGAATAAAATGACAAATGAAGTGTAGAGTTCATTAACAAAATATTATTGCTCACGGGTGTCAAGTTTAATCAAGACGAAATACCCATAAATCATCAAGTGGAAAAGATATGGAACAGAGAGAGCTGTACTAGAACAACTGAGAACTACAGAGATGATCTTGTCCGGGGGTAAAGTCAGTCCACATTTCTCACCAAAGCAAATTATTTAAATTAAATATGGTCTTACTCACATTGTTGCACTTTTATTTTCACCCACAATGGTGTTGACGTCTTTGGGTGTTTTGTATCTTTTTGTAAAGATTAAGTTAAGATTAAGTTTCGCTAAAAGGCTTGTTGTCGTCAGCAATCCTAAGACCCACCCACTCACGGCAATACTGCCACACCATTGGTCTGAACCACCAGTGGTTTGTGGGCAGACAGATCAGCAGGAGAAGTTCAAGTGTGAGTTTGTGAATCTGTACATCCATCTTGCAGTGCAAGGTTACCATTATTGACCTTTCCTAAGAAAATGAACCACCAGCACCAAGAACATAACTCCCTGGCAGAGGTACAGTATAGTCTATATCATACTGTACCTATTTTTACAGTGTGCCCCCAGTCTGTGCTGTAACAGCAGATAGTGATAAACACAGAGCTGTGAACAGAAAAGGGAGGGATGATGGACAGAGCAGGAATGAACAGAGGCAAAGGAGGAGTGCTCATTAAAAAAGTTGCATGGCTCCTGCTGCTGCTGTGAGAGAGAAGAGAGAACCAGCGCAGACAGGTAGCCCACCAGAGACAGCTAACAAAAGGCACGGCTAAAATAGCGGAGTGGATGGAGTGTGCAGCGTTTGCATTGGAAATGGACAGGGGTGCGGATGGGAGTGGGATGGGAGTGTGGGGGGGTGGGGGTTCGGGGGGGCCGCGGTGCGGGGG
Source organism: Philypnodon macrostomus (assembly GCA_036025475.1). Taxonomy (NCBI): domain Eukaryota; kingdom Metazoa; phylum Chordata; class Actinopteri; order Gobiiformes; family Eleotridae; genus Philypnodon; species Philypnodon macrostomus. The sequence continues at coordinate 2,391 of JAVQKC010039543.1, forward strand.
TGAATCGGACAGCCCAGGACAAGAGAAGACACAGGGACTCCCCCATGGCAGCTCATCTCTCTGCCTTTCGAGCTCTCCTTCTCCCCATTTCCCTCCCTTTTCTCCCAATAAATCATTCTGACTTCTTCTTAACCAACTCATTCCCAGCAGGCAACAAGAAAACTGTAACAATCCCTTTCCAGCTGCAATCTCTCTCTTCTCTGCTTTTCTTCAGTGCGTGATCCTGTCTCTTACATCGTCTGCCCTTTCCTTCCCTTGGTTTCACACACATAGGATGAAGTGCCCCAGTGTGGACTAATACTTGGTTTAGACTTCCACATTTAAAAGTGTGAGAGAATCTAAAACGTCTAATGAATCTCTATTAGATGTGGGTGGGAGGTGTCATATTGTAGATTTTAGTGCCACACAACATTCTTGGAGAGCGCAGACCTCCACCAAGTCAGCTCGCGTCACCTAAAACCAACTCTTTTAAATAGGATCTTCTGTAACTCCAGAAAAAAATCCCGATGAGATACATGATACAATGAGAGAACACTAATAGCCTGATATAACAATGTCACAGTGCATTGTTATACACCAGCACACATACAACGGCTGCACATTGGTTTGTTTACTTTAGTGCAATTTCTGTGAGAAGGATGGGGCCCTTCAGAGGCAGCCACCTACTGTCATTGCAAACTGATTCAGAGTTTGTTGGCCCTGTTGTGCCCCCTGTTGTGCCCCCTGTTGGCCGTGTGTTGTATTGGCATGATCAGCCAAACAGATGGCATTCTATGAAAAAATTCTGGATCCAGGCGGTGATCTGGATCACTCCCAATAGTAATCCAAATTCATCCAGTATTCCGTTCAGAATTGTGTTGTGTAAGAACAGTCACACAATAGGTAAAAGACAAAGACTGAATTGGAAATTGTCAGTAAAATAATTTGGAAAAGAATAATGCATAAAGTACTGCATAAAGACAATGCATACTCTGAATTTAGTTCAACTTTTAAAGCTGGCTGCAAGCATTTTACATCAAACATGGTTGGAGTCAGTTTCCTGCCCAAGGACACTTCAGCAATTTAAAGAAGAGAAGCGGGGATCAAACTACCAGCACTTCAGGCAATGCATGTGTTGTGTCTAATAAATGGGTTCTAGTGGCCACTTAGCCTTGGCCTATAAATGCTTGACCCCTGAAGAGAGGGTCTCCTGTCTGTGCCAGGCTGTGGGGAGGCATATTACACAATGTTTTATGTCCCTAGTATACCACGAGATTACTGGTACAACTGGTGTTGATATAAACATGACCGAGTATAGCAGTGGATGCAGCGGCAATACACTTTCTGTTGAAGGTCAGTTTGTTTTATATTAAGGTTTCGTACAGTTCAATCAAACTAACTGACCTAGTCTCGCATATTGATTTTGAACAACTAACAAAAATCGGCAGATTGGCTAACGTTTGTATTATTGGAGTGGCATTGTCCAGTAGAATGAATGCCATTTTTACTACCAATTTCAATTAATGCCAGTTTTACCGAGTTTTGTAGACTTGTCTGACTGCTAGTCCTTTTTAAATTATTAACTTCAATTTTTGTGTCTATATCTGGCCACAATGTTAACCAATCCAATAGTTAAAAAACCCTCAACACTCCTTTTTGAGTCTTGAAAATGCTACACGTGTGCGTAAAGGGCAAACGCGGTCCTTCTGCGCGGCTGCTCCAGTATAAGTCTGTGTTGTGGATGTAGAGGACATTGAACGGTTTTAGATTTCGTCACGGCAGCACTGGAGGTTGAGCAGTTAAGTTAAAACTTGAAGTGATGCCACAGTATCGGAGGAATGCTCTTTTGACGCTTGCAGGGGGTGGAGTTAGAAAGTGAACGAGGGCTGCCTACCAAACAGACAGAGGAGAAAGAGGAGGCAGGGAAAAGAGACGGGTGGGCAGTGCTCCTCAGCGTAACGATGGTTGTCGGTCAGAGTCTTCAAGACCTCATCAAACTTGCAGCTTGAATTGTTTGGTAGAGCTCACGTTATTTACGGCGGACTTTGCATCATTTTCTTCAGCAAAGGACGGACAGAAACCGCAGCGCTTCGTGCAACATTTACTGGGAGTTATTTTTCATGCAAAACTCTGCTATTGCTTTTTCTCATAAGCAACTCCTTATCAATAGGATAAAGCGGTTCATGCGAGCACCCGTGAAGTCGCGCTTGGACCCGTTGCAGACCTGGTGCACTCCTGTGGCGGGCTCAGAAGTAGCTCTTCCCGGTGAGAAGGACCATCTCGACTCAGCCAAGGATGTGTTATAGGGGCTACACATGGGGTTCATAATGTTGTGGGGGATGGGTTACCTCATAGTGAGTGTGTAATAGGCTACAGTAGTTTACAGCACTAATAAGAAAGTCTTCAAAGTGGTTTGTATTCACACAAGCCTTTGTTCCCCCTTCTCTCCCATATGATAGGATTGTGCTGGGATGTTTGAGAGGCGTTGTTTGGTGGTGGGGTGAGTGAAGGGACCGAGGCTCGAGCAGAAGAGTGGCCGCAGGAAAGTGCTTGTGGGACGGAGGCCGAGAGAGTCCGAGCACGGCGTGGAGAGGAGGAGCAGGGAGGGAGCATGGCTCTGGCAGCGCTGTCTCTCTTGGTGCTAACGAGTCTCACCTGGGCCAACCCGCTCCAGGTGGCAGCCAACAGACACTCGGTGTACTGGAACAGCTCCAATATACAGTAAGTCCACCGATTCTTGTGTATTTGTGTGAGTTGAAAAAAAAATCAGCACTTTCCCTTCTTCTGTGGTCTGGTACTTCTAGAATATTCTCAGCATCACACACTTTTATGTTTATTTTACTCCTTTATAGCCCACGTGGTACATCACCTCCTTAGTAATAGGCTACACTTGAATTGGTCAGAGACACATTTAGTGGCTGGGCCTTACACACACTGCTTCATCCCAGCATGCACCCCTAGCCTCTGCTATGCTCTGGTATGAAGTGGACTAAGCCAACGTGTGAATTGTGCTTGGCTCTCTCCATCATGTGCTTCTCTAGCCTCTCTCTCAGTTTTCCCGAGCCCTGGCTGTCTTCTTTGCCTCTATCTGGTTCAATTAGGAGCACTTCTTCATCCTGACCCCATTGTGTTGGAGCAGTGTCACTATTCAATCTCTCCTCCTCCTCCTTCTCCACTCTCTAGTGCGCTTCTATCCTCCTCTAACTCCTTCCCTTGTTTACACTCAGTCCGTTGGCCTTTTGGTTATACCTCTAATCCCTCCTCACCCATCGCAATTCAAGTGAGAAAAGACACTCTTTCTTTTCTTAGCTCAAAGCTGTCTTTAATACTGTCCAAAGTCTAGTTTTTTAACTGGAGTCATAGGACTGGAGGAGCGATGGCTCACCAGTGACAATAGCATTTTAGCCTTTTGTGGCGTTTGTGTGCACAGCCTATTCATGAGTAAATCTTGCTCATATTACAAATTCTGACTTTTGTTCAAATTGACTTTACCTTCTGCGATGCTATTGGCAGTTCGTGTAGTATCAGTACAAATCCACCAATAGTTGAAGATTTCAAAGGTGCTCAAGAGCGCTTCATCACTTTTGAACCCACCTACCCAACTCATTCTCCATCTTGCAGTGGATATGTGTGTATTTTGATTTGATTTCAATTACCGCCGAGATCTCATTGTCACATTTTCTGACTGTTATTAAAGGCATTATTTAAAATAAAATGGCGGTTATTACACCACCTTCTGCTTCTGTAAAAATATGAGGTTGATGCTGGGGAGATTTTATAGCGCACACTGCACAAAATGGGCAAAAAAAATGTGCGACAACTGAATTTATGCCTCACAACAGAACAATTCCTCACAACAGAACAATTCCTCACAACAGAGCAATTCTACATAAAGTGCTGCAGTGAAGTAATGGAGAAATAGAGGGTTATTGGTTTTCGTGGGTATTGTAAACAATATTAGTTTTCCTGAATGTGAGAAAATTGTTTGGACATTTTTAAGCGGCTCATATTGCATTTAGAGGTGGTGATATTTTATACTTTTAATATAGAGGCATCTCATGTTATGTTCTAGCCTTTTTTGCTGCGTAATAATTTGATAATAAATGCTAATGAAATTCTAGCTTCGCTTTTCATATCAGAGGCACAAGTTGATTTTGATAAACTATGGAGAAAAGGCTTGAAAAGAGCACGTACCAGCGCCCTGACTAGCATACGTAATACACTTTGCACTGAATTGCATCTCCGAACTATTCTGACAGTGCATTGGGTAGAATACGGTGTTTTTGTCTGACATCGCGGAGGGAGTGCCTGAGCGTAACCTTTAACCCGACCCGAGCGCCGTGGAGCTGGGCAGTGTCCATCACAGCCGGCACAGTATTCTTAGCCCTGCAGTCTGAGCTAGCCCTGGAGTGTGTGTGTCTTAGCCAAGACAGTGGTTAATTAAAGAACAGTGCATCTCGGTGGACCTGCCTCTCGCCTGATCCCCCCTCCATCCTCTTCTCATCTCCTTTGCACTCCACACAGCACACAATGACAGAGTGTGAGCGACGAGCAGGGATAACTTCACCTGATAAATTCACCCTACTTAGTGAATTAGGAGACAGATGCGGTAAGGACAGGACAAGACATAGAGTGAGATGGTTTTGTTCTTATGTTTGTAGCTTTCAAAATAATGCAGTTTCAAAATACAAATATTTGAACATCTCACGTTTTACTGTCTCTTTCTGCGGATTTTATTTCAGCTGTTAAAATGTGATTTGTGTAGCTATGCGAAACCAGGTAAAGATACCGGTTACCAGTACTAACAAGAGGCCAAGGCAATGGGCTCATGCCACAATGTAATAAAGTAAAAACAGACGGCAATCCAGATCCACACCAAATCTTCAAAATGTGCTATTTTACACCATTTCATACCACATGTCTAAAACATTTGCACAGTACTGTACATTGTGAGGTTAATCCAGGACATCCACAATAGAACATAACTGATTTCCTCTATTTATTATAATCTCTCAGCTTCCTCTATTTGTAGGTTTGGCATGTGTGTCTCTAGCTGTCGACGATGGGCCTCTCTGGAGCTTTCACTAACATGTAGTACAGTGTGGAGGTTTAGAGGGGCCAATAATAAGCTGTATCATCTCTGTCAGTTTGAGTAGTAAACACATTGTAGAGCTCCAGGATTGTGCAGTTTCTCAACCAGCCTCTGACCCTCAAGCCACTCATCAAGAGACCAGAGACAGCCTTGCGAGTGTTACCAAGGATTAGCTGCTTCATACTGATACTGGAAAATGTATATTCATGTGTAGAAACTTCCTCACATCCCCATTGCTATTTTTTACCACTCAAATGATGAATGGTTTGCTATATTTGCATCTTGCACAAAGGCACTTACCACCGCCTATCAGTCAATTGTGTTACTGATATCCCATGGTGCGTTGTGTGTATCGCTGTGTGTGTCTTTATTTGGGTGTGTGCTAAGTGTATGCATGTCTGGCCTGTTACAGATGTCTGTGTTCATCGATGGGCGACCGGAACAAAAACAAATCTATCAGTCCGTTAAATCACACATTATCTCCCACCACCTGGCAATTACCCATCTCCGAGAGTGTGGGCGCGCACGCAAAGAAATGTGCGTCTAATGTGATACTGCTGCAGTTTACTGATTTGCATAATAAATGTCAGTGATATCTCTTCATTTATCAGTTTTATATTCATAAGTGATTAGACGGAAAACAAACAGAGCGGAGTTGTGAGTTAGTTTGACATTGTCACCTACAAACATGATTTAAATGCACACGTGTGGTAATCAGCACACGTTATGGAGGGCAGTGGTGAAAAAGGTGAAAATCCTGTAGAAGGCAGATAGTGTGATGGATAGTAGGAACAGATGCATTACTATGGAGCTGGTTAGGAGGGGAGAAGTCTAGCTGCATACAAATGGAACATGTATTGACGTATAGAGCTGTTCAAGAGGGTCATCATAATAATGACAGTAATGGCCTTGGTCCTTGCGTGCATACAGCCGCACAATCCAGTATATTGCATAACTGGCACAGCATAATGTCCAGGAAAATACTAAAATCTTTAGAAAGAACGTTCTGGTCGTTCCTCTGACAGGAATTGACAATCAACACAAGCCAAAACACAACTTTTAAAAAGGTGTTTATTCAGTCCTCAGTGTAGTTTTGGTGCTGGGTTATTGTGGTAAAGTTTCCTCCATTTCTGCACCAAATCTATATTCTGAAATTTAGCATTAAGTTACTATATTGCAAAAAGCACACCCAAATTCAATACAATCAATACGTTTGACCTGTTTTTATAAATATTGTACAGCACTCAGAACTAGTGTGTATGTGTGTACTGAACGTGTGTATTAGCCAGAGGAAAAAATAGAGACAAAAACAGACCATCAACTTTCCTCTTGACAGCAACATAAACCTATCGGTCTCCCAGCCCCACTTAAGACAACAACATTTACATTTATGAATATCCGCACAAAACAGAGTGTTAGTCATCCACCATCACGGCCCAACTGTGTGTGTTCATGTGTGCACGCCCCATCCATCATCCATGTCTGCAGCCACTGTAGTGTAATCAGACGGGCACACACACACTTACATGTTAATAATGGTAATGGTGAGCGGACACCATGCATTAGCTGGCCCCTTTTATTTATCAAAGTGCACCTATTTAACACTAAGCGAGATAGATGCATTTTTTAACTGGTCTAGTAGTTGTTTGCTCAGTCTCACAAAGCTTAAAAAGACAACAGATGAACGTTTTGATTCATACACAAGTTACATTTAGTATACGAGACAAATCATGCACTATCAAGCCATATACATTACTTGCTTATATGTGTAGGCAAGACTAAACACAAATAGTATTTGAAGCTGAGTGAAACCAGTTAAAGTATATATCAACGATTAAAAATGTTATGTACACACAAACAGACCTCACAGCTGGGCTCAGCGATCATCATAACACGTGTATGGAGTTAGTGATCAGCCTATTCATTAGTAAGGAATAATAATGTCCATAGAGTTCGAGTATGCAGTTTGGTGATGTGTTGTGTGCACGTACCTGTACTCGAAACACCATTAATTAAAGGCAATAAGGAAGACCTGTATGATGGATGACAACAGTTTGCAAAATACGATCCATGCTCTCTATCTTGAGCTATAACTGTACATGCGAGTCAATACATTATTCGGATTGGCTGCCTATTGTCGGCAAGGTAAGCAGGGCAATAAATGACATGTACAAGTAAAGAGGAAGGGAATGTATTATTCTTTCATCCACTGTGTTATTTCTCTTTGGGGATGAGCTAGATTTCAGTACCGCTCTCATTCTTATAGTTGTCTGATAGAAAGTGGTGGAGGTGGTATTTTGGGAGCTCTGTGGTTTAATGTGATGACTGTGAGCCTCTTTCTCTGTCAAATTAACTTTGCTCCAGTGCTACAATGTATGGGGCTGTGCTTTGAGGTTCCACTTACTTCACCTCAGCTCACCCGCTTCTATCTCTGGTCTATTCTAGCTTCGCTGCTCTGAGTTCTTGACCAAAGCCACTATGCACATTGCTCATCGTCAAATATTGAACCAGGCCTTTTCTGTGCATCTCGTGATTGGCCCTTTCATATCTTCAAACTTACATGATTGGCTAATCTGAAGCATTGCTGGGAAAATTGAGGATTGAGGCGCGACATCAGAGCTTAACGGTCAATGTCATTAAATAAAAAATATCTTTGGAGGATTTAAATGTAAAGCCATGCCAATGTGTTGATTTTCTCTGATGCAGGAGGCGTACGTTGTTAGATCAGGGTCCATGGGTAAATGGGTCATAAAAAACATACTTTCATAACTTGATATGTCTGGGGAAATGTGGTACTCAGCACATTAACACGATAGCACCTGATTCACATGTAATAAATTCATAAAATAATGCATAGTAGTGTGTCCCAGTAGCGGCAAAATTATTTTCGGTGTTTCACCCTCAAGGGAAGCGGTGAGGTGGACTGCTTTTAATTCACTATCCACGCACCACCTCTATTCAGCCAGACTTTGTAATCTGCTCCTATATATTCATGCTTATAGGAAAATGAATATCAGGAAGTCCTAGACATGAAATGATAATAATTAGTGACAAATCTATTGCTCACTCAATTTAGCCTTCTGTACGAGCGCATTGACTTATATGGCGGGTGCGCTAATTGCTTCTGTCCGTATGTTCTTGCCAGAGAATACAAATGATATTAGGCCTATTTCTGAATTTCTCATTTAGTCCTCTGTTTAGACCTATAGACAATATTGATTTTACATTTTAAAATTATGCATCCAATATTTGGCCAAATAATAATTGAAGTTTGGCAAAAAAATCAAGCATAATACAGTCAATGAAAGATGGATATGTGTGTGAAATTATTAGTTATTTAAAATTTTTTTGAAAATACATACAATTTACTGTTTAATGTAGGCTTTTTATCAGGCCACAGTGGCTCAGATGACTCCAGTAATTCAAAAAGTGGCTATTATACACAGTGTTAAGCATGACCTAACACGTGAGTATTTTGGGCCATGACATGCTAACAGATTAGCTCATTAGCTGCGACGTGTTCTTGTTTGTTTTCTAGTTCCTCGTGCCATTAGAATACAAATTTACCTGGACAAAGTGAAGGTTTGAAGGCGTCTGTGAGTGATGATCTTTATTAGGGCTGGAAAAAGTGCTGCCTGGACAGTGTGCAGGTGATGAAAAGCTGCCCGCTCAGATGTTTGGAGAAGGTCGCCCGGTCTTCCTAATTATTACTGCGTTCCAAAAGTAACAGTCTGTCAGCTACACCTGTGCTGATGTGGGCCAGGTGCACATAATGGACAGAGTCAGGAATGTCAGGCAACTTCTCATCTCCACATTCCTACTTTTATCTCTTGATGACCTGATTTCTGACTTTGTTGGCAACAAAACTGAGCAGAGTTCACAAGCTAGAAAGCCAAACTGAAGAGACAATGGACACAAACATGAAATAAAATAATTGGTAAAATATTGTGGTAATAGTCTTTAAATGAGCTTGACCAGAACAGTGTAAATCAACGAATACTTTTATTGAGTATTTTATTGCGCTGCCTCTGTTGCTCTCTGTCTTTGGCACAGATCCAAGACACTGGCTGTTGGAGTTCCTTTAACATAAAGAGATAGATTAAACAAAGTCCTTCTACTAGTAAACACAGGACAGGATAACAAAGTGCTTCTGTTCAGTGTTCATCAGATAAACCTTGAATAGGAAATAGCAGCATAGCGTTTGTGCTGATTCAAGGTGCCCTGAATATCCTGACAGCCATATTACTGAATGACCATCTTGTGTTGTCATGGATGCAAGCTGGATGACTTTGTTAAGAATTCATATCTTCCACAAGAGATTAAAAAAAATGTCTATGAAGAATAAAAGTGTTGGTCTGGAGGCAAAACACTAAAGGTGCGTTCACACCGGACAAGAGCGACTGATTTCAATGTTAAGTCTATGTAAAGGAACGTCGCGCGACAAGTCGTCCTGCAGCACGATAGACTCAAAAAAGGGCGACGTGATCCACGCGAACACAGGCGAAACCTGCGAACAGGCGAAACACGCAAACAGGCGAAACGCGAACAGGCGAAACACGTGAAGAGGACGTGGGCGAATTTTAATTTTAACCAATCAGGACGATCACATTAGAAGTGTCATGATGGATAAACAAATGCCACTGTTCGTCTGTACGGAGCATTAAAACACATCTGTGTTGGTTTATGTGGGTTTTAGTCCCACTGTGTTCTCACATATACACCTGACCACAGCTCATCAAACTGAAAGGCCTTTTGACAGCTGACACGGCCCTCGTAGAAGAAGCAAATTTTGCCTCGCGTTTGAAGCGACCAGTTCACCTCTTTTGTGCGAGTTGTTTCAAAATTTCAAAAAGCAACCAAATATACGCAATAGATGCGAAAATTTAACATCTGTCGCGTCCGGTGTGAATGCACCAGAACAGTTGGCAAGTTATTCTGAGAGCTATGGTTTTAACAATGTAATCAGGTGCTAATAACAAAGTTATGATGTTTACAAGCCATTTCAAAGCTCTTTATAAACCAGAGTGAGTAAGTATTCTCTATGTGATGTGAGTCTATTCCCCATTGGCACTTTTTGGGCTTTGGCTAATAATGCAGGCTGTCAGCTCCCACAGCAGATGTGCATACAGTGTGTGTGTGACGTGGATAATGATAGCAGCATACCGTCAGTCTGAGTAGGCCATATGCTGAGTCTGATCACAACAGAGCACAGTGGTCTAGTATTAATATACTCAACAGACGTGACAATTAGGAAGCCTCTGCACAAAGACAGTACTGTAGCGAAGTGAAAATGCAGCGTTTTTTCCATCAAGACGGGGCTAACCGTCAGCCGCCTGGACAGAGGAGCAGCAGGGGACAGAGGCATACTGTCTCGAGTTTAATCCATTGTGTTAATTATGTACATTGTTATCAGATGAAGATGTAAACAACTAAATGAAAATGAGATAATGAGAGATTGCATTTTGTAAGAAGGACCAGATTGTGTTGATGTGATGATGTTAATTGAGCTAGAGGCAGGCACCAATTCTAGAATCAGCTCTTGAATTGCCAAAATGCAGATGGTTTGGTGTGTTTTATGGTTACTACAAAACTGGCACAAAGTTCAAAGTCCTCCCTGTCATCTGTGATGGAAAGGATGTTTTTACTAAAGCTCAGCTAAGTTGTGAAGCTATAAGATTTATACAGCATGGCTGTAAACTAAATCACTAACAAAAAAGTATGCGGTTCGATAGTTGTGGATTATGTTTGGATGTAAAAAAGAAAAATAGAGTTTGGGGGTAATTTTGGGTAATTTGGGTGTTTAGGGTAATTTTGACAATATTATTGGCCTCTGCTCTCAATCTGAGTTTCATCAAAATCTAAAAAGTGAACTCTTTAAAGCAGTCCTAATTCACAAGATCTAGGCACCAGGAGGAGAAAAAACAAAACTGTGAAATTCTGCTTATTCAGTCGTCACAGGGAACCGGAGAGAGACAGTCTTTAATTGAGGTTTTATCCATTTAAGCTGTCACTAAGAGGCCAACGCTGAAACCTTTTAACCACTCTCCTCTCAGTAATGACACAAATCAGAGCAACCGTGTGTGTTTGTGGGTCTGTGTGAGTGTGTGTTTGTGTTTCTCTGTGAGTGTGTGTTTGTGTGAGTGTGTGTGTCTGTGTGAGTGTGTGTTTGTGTTTCTGTGTGAGTGTGTGTTTGTGTGTGTGTCTGTGTGAGTGTGTGTTTGTGTGTCTGTGTGAGTGTGTGTCTGTGTGAGTGTGTGTTTGTGGGTCTGTGTGAGTGTGTGTTTGTGTTTCTGTGTGAATGTGTGTTTGTGTGAGTGTGTGTGTCTGTGTGAGTGTGTGTTTGTGTGTCTGTGTGTTTGTGTGTCTGTGTGAGTGTGTGTTTGTTTGTCTGTGTGAGTGTGTGTTTGTTTGTCTGTGTGAGTGTGTGTTTGTGTGTCTGTGTGTCTATGTGAGTGTGTGTTTGTGTGTCTGTGTGAGTGTGGAGCCGTGTGGAGCCGGTATGTGCGATCACGTGTGTTGCCGCTCGCGAAGCAGAAGGGTAATTATGCGGAAATTGGGAAATGGCTAAGTGAATTATGACCTTGTTTCAGCAGAAGGCTTTAATCAGAGGGCAGCAGGGGCAGGGAGGGAGCACACTGTTCCCTGTACGGGCACCGTGCCCTGGGATGGACACAGTAACCTGCATGTGAGAAGTCTGTAAAAGAAATACAACTGTCAAATACAACTGACTGGGCAAGAGTCACTTTGAGAAGCACATGAACACATTCAAGATGCTGCCTTTTATATCACGGGGCAGTGATTTACACTTTGATTTGTTGTGAGTTTTGACATTTTTGTATGCCATTCTTGGCAAAACACTGTCCATTTATTAATGAAGTTATTCTAACTTCATTCTATCATTTGTTTTCACTTTTCACATATCAGTGAGTCTCACTCTTCTGAGCTATACTGACAACATGTGGAGTTATAGCATTAAGATCATTAGTACGTTTTTGTCTTTTTGTCTCAAAGTTTTAAGTTGTTCCATCTCACTGAAGATCTTTTTCATACGCTACACCACATTTGTTAGTATAGCTTAGAAGAGTCAGAATTCTACATAACATAATTCATAATTAATTTAATAAATGCCAAAATAAAGCAAAATTTGTTATGTGAAATGTATATGTCTTGTTGTATTGATGAAATAAGTAAATATGGTCATTTATGGCATGATTCATTGACCATATTTATTCTTAACATGGCCGGAGTTGGTGCTGTTGGAGGGAGAGCCATATTTATTCTTAACATGGAGTTGGTCATGTTGGGGGTATCTTTGTGCAGTCCTCACATGTGTGTAGGGTCAGTGTCCTGCTGTGTACCTCGGTGTCTCACAGTGCCTGCTGCTCGGTTCTGCTCTGCTTGTCTGTTTGTGTTGGATCGATGGCGTCCCACAGACACTGTGCTGAATGCTTCACACTTGTTTCTTCGTCTTGTCCCTCCCCCTCCCTAACCTTCCTCATCTTCCTCCCGTTGGCTCAGCATTGTTGGCATCACTGTTTCTTCCTCGCAGTCTTCCTCTGCATTATCATACTACTCCGCTCGCCTCACACAGAGCCACCCCGCGCTGATGTGGAGGTGGATTTGTACCATTTCTTGGCTGCAGTTTTATGAATGCTTCCTGTTCTTGACTACACGTCTTGGACCAAGTGTATATGGTGTATTCTCGACTTAATGGGATTTGTGCTGCTTTGTTGGGAGCTAAATACAGTCTGCACAAAATCATCTGAATGAAATATTTTTTATATACAGTAGAACACTTTGTATGCTAAAAGGGTTATGCTGGGATTTTTGCTCAATATGGTACTGGTGGGAGTTGTTACTAAAGCTACCAACCAAAATGTATTACTGCAAATGTACACATCTGTCAACAGTAAACATCAAAAAGGTAGCAGCATAGTCTTATAAAATGTGTGTCTTACCCAGGCATCGGAAGTGTCAGTATTTCTATTTCTGAAGTAACCATTCTCCGCTTTTACTTGCAACAGCAATGTATTATCAAGGAGAAATGCCTCTGTATTTTGTAATTGCTCATTGACAATACCCAATTAACTCTTAAATCATAAACCAACATGATTTCAAGCCAGGATTTCAGTAAATTCATACTAACAACTTATGTGTATGTACATGTATGTATACGTTCAGGGTTGCTCATCTGCTTCTACAAAGCATAAAGAACACTGCTATTCCACCATTGTACGATACTGTCAGTGAATTCAGTGAACTCATTGGGATCATTATTCTGGTAAAGTGGCTATCCCAGCTGATAAATCGTAGCTACCAATGTGGGTTCAACACTTTCTGTAGAACTAGAAGATTATGTCGAGTTTATACTTCTGTACATTGTAGTAGCGTTTGCTGAGCTTTTGTAGAGGATAAGAGGTGGTTGTTGATAGGAGGTTTAACAATAGTGTACCTTCATGATGTTGGCTGCTTGTGCTCCACGACTAGGGCTGCACGATTTATAAGAAATATTAAATTCGATTACGATTAGATTTGTGATATTGAACCAAGCACATTTTAAACCTGTCTGGAAGCATTAACACTGAAAAGACTATTCACAGAATCACATGCCTTTCAGAACATGTTTGTGGAGGTTAAACCCACAAGGTAAGCAGTATTATAGCATCAATTTTGTTTTGTGCTGTGTTTATTATATTGCCTTAAAAATTGCAGCCTTGGCAAATTGCAAACATTCAAATTTAGATTCGATTGTGAATAATTGTTCAGCCCTACCCACTACCCACTCTTAGGCTCTTAACCTAAAACACAAAATTAACCACTATGTTAATGTGTGTCACTCTATGCTTTTAGCCCAAAGGGAAGCAAACGGTGTGGATTATGTAAATGCACTGAGCGAATGTACACACAGCTGTCCTATGTCAATGGCAATAGACCGGCTGGACGGGAACATGGAGCTTGTGGTGCTGGAGAGCTTTGGTGCTGACACCCACGCTGTCTGCGGGCCCTGTATCATGCTCCCACGCTTTGAGGCGCAGGGAAGCCTCTGTAGTACGGCCGCATATGAATGAGCGCTCACCATCTCTCCAGCCAACACCAACCACAGTCCCACTAATGAAAGTCCAGGGTGTCTGCTGGAGGTGGATCCACTGTCTCTATGTGTGACTGGAGAAGATTCTGCTTCTAGAATGTGGGGGTTGTATGCATTGGGTGATAGTAATGATTGTAGCGCAGTTATGGAGAATTCTGTGTCACTTCCCAAGAGGCAAACAGAGGAATAAAGAGGGTGTAGGAGATGTGGGCGGAGATGTTGTGAAATGGGATGTGTTGTTGTTGATGGAGTTCTTCACCACCAGGAAAACTCTCCTCCCATCCCAGTGTATGTCTGTGTGTGTGCCCTAAGCCTACACATGCACCACCCACACACATTATTACCCACATGTACTGAACCCATACATATGCATACCTCTTCCACCCACTCCCTTTTCTGTGGTTTTCTCATAATCTCCCTGTAAGCCACATTTCAACAATCATTGTTATTACCTCAACAACAGTGTCCACGTACATTTCAAAAGTAAAATAACTGCATAATATTTTTCCTCATAGATTGCATTTTAACCAAACCTTGACGAAACTAAGCACTAAATTGTTTATTTTTTCACTACTTTATTCAGCCCTCTCCGACGACAAGAGCATGTGAATCTTCATCAGATAATAATAATAATAATAATTCATCAATTTTATATAGCGCTTTTCAAAACTACTCAAAGACGCTTTACATATTTGTATTATTCATTCACTCTACAGTCACACCTGATGATGGTAAGCTACTTATGTAGCCACAGCTGCCCTGGGGCACACTGACGGAAGCGTGGCTGCCAGTTTGCGCCTA